>JAQGAG010000625.1:0-14066 GCA_034696835.1 Lepidocyrtus lignorum
TGTCGAGCAAGATTGAACAAGGTGGTGGCAGCACGCCGGAGCATATCCAGACTGGTGCCCATCGCCTCAGGATTCTCCCGGAGGACTTGGAAGCCGTGGTTAATTGAGATGTTGTTGGCGTTCACTTCCGCCTAAAGGAGAAAAAAATATTTACGATTAGTTAAATCTAATCCAAATATGGATGGGAAAAACGTAAGTCTAAAGAAATTGATTCCAATTTACCTGCTCAATAAATGAGATTAGCAGTGAGATGCATGGATTCTGTAACGCAATCGTCCTGGCCACACCCGAATCCGCCGCACTCAAGTAGGACAAAAGGTTGATTGCAAACTCCCTCATAACCTGATCTTCACTGGGACACAAGCTCCTACACAATAACTGGCACAATCTCTCGATTCTGGAATACGGTGGGGTCGCAAGCAACAGGTCCATATTGCCCTGCGTCACACTCAACTTGCACAACGCCTCAATCGCCAATCTTTGGGGAGACAAGCTAGAACTTTGTCCGAGCGTAGGGAACGGATCTTGGGCATACGCTGCAGGACACACAGCCCAGTGCAAAAGTCCATCCAAAATGGGTCTGGAAATCTCCTCAGAAAACTGGCTCAGATCCATTTGACCAGAAATATTGGCGAGCATGACGAGGACGTGCTCCCTCAGATGGTGAACGTATTCCCACCACCATTCCCCTTCGCCATTTAAGCTGGTACATGAGCCACCGTCGATATCAACACTGGCAGCACTCCCTCCCACGAGCAAGCTTTCATCCTCCTGCTCCTCAGTAGTCGCTTCACTCTTTTCTTCACCATTCTTCTCTTTTTCCTCCCCATCCTTCGGTTTTTCCTCCCCTTCTTCGTCATCTCCCTCCAACTTAAACTTTTTCGAGGTGGGTTTCCCCTTCAATGGGTGCTCATGATGGATGAGAATTAGCTTCCCGATTAAGCTCAGGAATGGGATGCTCTTTCCAAACTCCATTTCATTCCCCGGTACAAATGTCAAATTCCTCACGATGTTAAAAATACTCAGGCATCTTCTCGCCAACCCGTCCTGCGTCTCCGTCACTTGATATAGGCTAGGCTCATCACGGGTATAACACTCATCCTCAAAATCCTCCAACTTTTTCCTCTTCAAAGTGGAACCATGGTCTTGGAGGAGGATACTTCCGATCCTAACAATATTTTTTAGATTGACGGTACCCTCATCATTTATCTCATCACAGGGGTCATCACCACCGGCGGCATCACAACCATTACCACCATCCTCAGCCATCACATTTGAAGCACTATTAGCACTTGTATCACTTGCCTCACCCTCACCGTTCACAACACTGTTCCCACTATTCTCATCCTGCGCATTTTCACTAGTGTCCATCAGCGAGTTATCGTCCACCGTTTCGGGAAGTCCGTTAACCTTCTTATCGCAGTGATCTGTTGTGTCCTCACTCTCCGCATTAACTTGTTCTTGCTTAAATCTAACCAAGACATCTTCCAGCTTCTTCATTTTCCTGTTGTTCTGTTGAGCTAAGGGAAGTTGACAGTTTTTCGTCTCGTTGTTCTCCGTTGACTTTTCACTGCCCTCACTACACGATGATGATGAGTTACTCTCTGAGGGGTGTTCAGTCTTTATATTTGCACTAGTACTATTTTTACTACTCGAGTCCTCCTGGGAGGAGGATGAGTTATTGTTCTTGGAGGAGGAGGAATTGCTTTTACTATTGTTGCTGCTCGGGGGGATAACCATATTTGGCAACTTTGTTTCACAACGGTACATTTCTAAATTGAGTTCACTACTAGCAGCGTTAGCGTCGTTATCATCACAGTCTTGTGGCTCTCTCTTGATTTCTATAACGGGTTGCTCGGATAACTCCGCAGTAACACCGTTGGAGTGACTCTCGCTGCTTCTCCTTCTCTTGCGATTGAATCTGGACCGGGAGTCTGTGAGCGCAGTCTCAGGTTTCATCACTCGAACCACGGGAACAATGTTCAAGTCTGCTGTGAAAGACGTGACCACGTGCTTCGTGAGCTCCATAAGCCCACCAACCACACCGCCATTGCTACTTTGTCCACCGACGAGATCAGCCTCATTGGCTTCACGCAACTTTTCCTCTTCGTCCCAATCCCTGGGTCCGGGTAGAACAAAAGGCGCATCATCATTTGCAACCATTCCGATAGTCTTCCGACCTATCCTGCTCGTCATTGTGTAGTTTGTTGACCCTTGGAGCACCACAGTTCGGTGTCCATCTCTGGGAAATTTCGTGCGGGGTGTGCCGATATCAGGCTCATCCTCTTCATCCCTTCCATTCACCTCGTACCATTTGCCCCTCTTGCCCTGCAAAAAATAATATATATAGAATTAATAAAACGTTACTTACTATTTAGAGTTCAATTTTACTAGGTCTATTGCGATTAACCATAAAATTTCAACTTGTACTTACATTTGGTGCAATATCATCCGCAAGCTTATCCGAACCCATTTCGATTCCCAGTGAATTCCCAAAGATGAGAATCAGTGCACGCCTCAACTGTTCCAGGAGGACATCCAACAGTCCTGGCAAGTAAGACAGGGAGAAGTAAGAAACGGAATGATCGTCATAAAGGAGAACATTAAGCACATCCAATGCCCAGGTTGTTTCGGCAAGTAAGCCTGATTTAAGACACATCATGATTCTCCATGCGTCGACGGGAGCTACATCGCTCTTATGTAACTTCTTTCTTCTTGGCAAAACCGGGGTGACAGCTTCAACACTATCAGATGGAAACACAATCTCCTTTTTGACAACTGGCTGAGGTACTGGTTGCATTTGCATTCCAGGTGCCGATACGACCTGTGGTGGAGGGAATGGTGATGCACCGGGAAGTGCCCCTGCTACGCCTACAGGAGGTGGCGGGGGCATTCCGGCAGGACCTTTACCAGGTACAGGCCCTGCAGACTGAGGACCAGCCGGCGAGGGTGGAGCTCCTGGTCCAGAGGGTCCATATCCCTTGTACATCTCCCCTTTGCCTGGCACCGGAAATGGTGGTCTCAGCTGTGGACTTCGACCTGAACCGCCTGGTGGCGTCCATGGAGGTTGTTGTCCAGCGGCAGGAGGGGCTGACTGTTGTCCAGGTTGCGGAGGTCCACCTGGTCCATATCTAGATGGATGATCAGGCGGTGGTGGATGTGGGTGAGGCCACTGACCGCCAGGAGTATTTGGCGTTGATGGTGGTGCAGCTGCCCTAGAATTACCGACCCCTGAGTTGGGTGTTGCCCAACTTGGAGGTGCACCGGGTTGAGAAGGTGCCGCAGACGGAAGCGTTTGTCCAGGACCACCTACCTGCGAAGGTGGTGTACCATGAGGCTGCATTCCAGGTGCCCCAGCATTTGGTGGCCCTTGGGGATACGGCCTTTGGTGAGGAGGATATTGGTTACCACTTCCAGGCCAACCTGAATCAAATATAATATTTTTAAAACTTAATCACTCTACTCCTATTTTACACGATTTTTTTATTATCAATTTTTATGTATAGATAGAAGATTGTCATGCTCTAAAATCACACTTCCAAGCAAACTGTAAAGATCCGGTTGCATTTCCATATATTCCAACGTCAAGAAGACGCCCTTTTAGATAGAAGGTTATTTAATGTACGTGCAAACACAAGGCGTGAACCAAATCAAGCACTAAATTATCAAAACTAATTCAAGCAGTTATCCAATGCAATTTTAGATAAACCAACGAAAAATAGCACCATTTGAGAAACATTTTTCTCGGAAAACATAAAGCAATAACATAAAATGAGGTCATCCATATTGTCCTCATTCCTTGGAACAATATCAAATTGACAATGGACCAAAGCATGCACATGCAACAAAACTACGCGACAAGGTCAGACAAAAGAGAGTATTAATTTGGTTGTGGCATGCAATGAAACTACGTTTTGCAGGTGGCGTCTTTTCTTTTTGATTGTAGCTGATGTATACCTTCACTAGGGATCCATGGTGGTTTGTTAATAGTGTTACTATGAGGAGTGGGTGCAGGTGTTGGTGGTAAAGTGCTAGCAGACGAAGACTGACTGTGACTTGGAGGGGTAGGAACTGCCGAGGCGGTGGAAGTTGCAGCAGCTGTATGGTGGTGATGAGCTGCAGAGGCGGACTGATTGTGAGAGGGGGAGCCTGCAGCAGCGGCCGCTGCTGCGGGGGATGGGGAAGGGCTAGATCTATTAGGTGTCCCAGGCCCGTGATCACGCCCACTTGCATGCATCCCACTAGGACCTCCCCCTACACCACTCCCTCCATGGACCGAATGACCATGACCATACATACCATAGCCACCCTTTGTACCCTGACCATCTACATAGGACACATATATACACACATATGTACATTGACTGAGGACACACAGAGAACAGAGGAAGGAAAGGGTTTAAAGGGTCATTCCACATTCAATAATCTAATTTCATCTAACACGTATATATAAATCCCACCCCATTCGTTAAAAAAATGTGAAAAGGAGCGTGCTCTAAAAAAAATTGTGTTTTGGTGATAAAACAGAAAGAAACTGAATGAACCGGTTGTTAATCTTACCGTAGGCAGGCATTCTCTGCTGACCAGGCTGAGGTGGATAGCCCGGGTAGCCTTGAGAAGGTTGAGATGCACCAGGAGGTGCATTCGGATCCTTACCAGGAGGGAACTCATGCCTTCTTTGATTTGCATGGGGAGGTGGTCCATGCTTTCCTCCACTTGGTGGTTGAGGGCCGCCCTGTCCAGACATTGGATAACCCTAGCAAAGAAGGAAGAAAATTCGAGTTAAAATTATTGCGTTGGGACAGGATTCTTACCGTTTCATCGTTCAAATGTAAAGTTTGAAAAATATTCAAATATTGTTTATATATTTTCCGTTTATACATCGGCCCTTCTCCTCAAACACTCGAAGTGACTACTGTTATTACAAAAAATCAAACTATCATATTATGTTAATGTTGTGTAAATAACTTACAGAACTTCTCATTCCTACCTGTTCACTAGGAGGTTGTTGGGAATGATAATAATCCTGACTTGGATACCCATTCGGGGGAGGGTGACCCGGAGTGCCCGACGTGGGAGGATATCCAGGCATTACTCTTTGATGAGGCGGTCCACCAGGTGGATGTGAAGGATAGTTCACCGGAGCATTCCCTCCTGCACTAGGCGGCGGTCCCATATTATATCTATCTTCTGACCCAGCACTGGACGTCGAAGTGAGAGGCTGTTGCTGTTGACTTGGCGCTTGGCTTTGGTGTGGGCTTGGACCTTGTGGCGCATAGCCGGACTGCTGAGATGGTGGTGCCCCACTAGCAGAACTCGTCTCAGGATATTGAGGATACATCGGCCTTCCAGGTCCCGGTGGAGGATAGCCTGCACCTCCATAACCTTGTTGATTGTACGCCTCGTGAGGTTGACGACCAGGATATTGATCACCACCTGGGGACGAGTATGGTGGATAACCACCAGGAGGTCCTTGGTAACCTGAAAATATGTCAATAATATTCAATAAGAACCTCTGGCTCCGAATTCATCTACCCTCCCCGTTCACGCTTCAAGCCACACAAGATAGACACAGACAGAAAGACATATAGCGCTGACACGCGCTGAATTCGCATGGCGCAATTCCATTTATGCA
This sequence comes from Lepidocyrtus lignorum, assembly GCA_034696835.1. NCBI lineage: Eukaryota > Metazoa > Arthropoda > Collembola > Entomobryomorpha > Entomobryidae > Lepidocyrtus > Lepidocyrtus lignorum. The sequence continues at coordinate 5,636 of JAQGAG010000625.1, forward strand.
GAGATTAGAAAGCGACATTTACGGCAACTACACAAAAGGTTCAAGGTTTCAAGCAAGTCGTGTTCTAGAAAGCAGCATACGCAGTGGTCGTCTACAAAGGATACATACGTATACGTGGGTTACTGTGATGCTTGCTAACACAATGGGAAGTAAGTACAGTCTTAATGGGGAATTTTTAAAACACGTAATTTTAAACAAGGAGAACAAAGACGAACCAGGACTTGTCGGTAAGTTCTTATTTTCAATTTTTTGGTTTGTTTTTTTCGTTTCGTTTTTTAGGGAGGTTGAGGACATACCGGGTGGAGTAGTAGATGTGGAATACTGCGCGTGATACTGATAATTGGTAGTAGAATTGGGCCTAGGTTGTTGTTGCTGATGATTATATTGCTGAACAGGAGCATAATGGTGAGGTGGAAGTGGATGTACTGATGAATGTGGAGGTGGTGGTTGTTGTTGCAAGTCGTCGAAAGGGTTTGATGCACTGATCTGTGACTTTTCACCTATGACATCATCAATTTATACAGAAATCTTTTAAGTCAATCAACAAAACTTGAGACTTTTCTCAACTGATAAAGACTGCTTAACGAAATACATTCCTTTTGGACTTCGTAAAAATTTCGCGTGAAAAAATTCTGTCTACAAAAACTATCCAGCCACCGATTTCAAAAATTACGGATTAATATTATATTTGGGGATGGATTTATAGGCTTAATTTTACTGAATTAGTATAAGACTAATGCTATGGACTAGTTTGGAATTATTAATCAATCACTACTTGGACTGAACAATGCAAGCATCCTTATCATACCAATGCTCCATTATAGTTACCGTACATTTATGCACCAATTAAGCATTATGAGATCATAAGGGCAGTTAAAGCCTAAAGCCTAGCTCTAGTTAGTTGTGGAGGCTGCTGAAGAAGGAGAAGTCAAGTTAGTAAGAGAATTTGATTAGTTTTTATAGCTCGCATTAAGACAAAACACCATAACCATTCATCATTCAGAGACCTTCGAAACTGGACATGAGAGCGAGCTTAATATGTAGCTAGAGTAAATAAAAGCGCTATCGACTTTTGCGGAAGAGTTTCTTGCGTTTTTTAAAGAATCCCGACAAAAAATTGTAAGCCCTTACCGGAATGAGGATGTGGGGGCTGGTTTGGGGATGGTCCGGATTGTGGTGGCCCCACTGGTGATTGCGTGGGTGGACGTAGCGGAGGAGTTGAATTATTCCCTGCATTGCTACCACTATTCCCTCCGGAACTGCTACTATTAGATTGTTGATTGTACTCTGAGGGGGGTGGAGTAGGATGTGCCCCGTATGGGGTTGGAGGACCTCCACTTCCTCCTGGCGCCTGAGCCATACTGTTGAACCCATCCATGGAGCTGGTGCTATTGTTATTTGCTCCTTGGAAGGAGTCCTGAGAGTTGGAAGAGCCAGGGGATGGGACGGGAGCCACTTTGGGCCCCTTCTTCTTTGACGGTGTCTCCACCTGGTTGATCAACGGCTGCGGGTCAATCCCTCCTCGGTCGAATTTGCACTCGAATGGAAGTAAATGTTTTGTGTAGTGTTTTCTCAACGTGTAGGCTGCACTGGAAGAAGCACCGATTCCGAGACTTCCTGCAATGTCCTTCCACGTCTTATTCTTTGTAACCTATTGATTAATAAAATCAAAATCATTTCATTATTGTTATTTTCCTAATATAGTAATATATAACCGCAATAATTAGGCAACTTATATTTTTTGACAAACATACCTCTAAAAATCCTTGTCTCTCTTTCACCAAAAAGTACAATTTGAACAAGTCTAACGGATTCTTTGATATTGTCGGACAAGCCGTTATCGGGGTATTAAGATCATCCATAAATTGCATCAATTTGTCCAGAAATCCTCTTCTATCCGGGTTGTCATCCATATCATACATCTTCTGCAGACTATCTGGCTTCTACAATTTTTCCAAAGAAAATCAAGTTAGAATATAACTCACCTTGTAAAACTCTATTCAAAAAGCAAACGAAAAAGCACAATTTACTGAACAATTTTTGAACATAATGCAAATTGCGACTATAGTTTATTTACTAATTTATACGATAAAGCACATTAACGATATCAAAAACTTTAACTTCGAAATTGGGATAAACAGCTACAAAATGTACTAAAATAAATAAAACATGTAATATTTAAACTTATTAAAATGAGAAAAATAAAAAATGGCCCACTAACTTTTTTTACCTTCGATTTCGGTTTAAATGGTTCACTTGGTGGTGGTGGGTGACTATTCAAACCCTTCATAATACACAAATATACATCAAAGTGCAAATTAAAGTGCATGTCACAACATCGATTAAATAAAAGATGCAAGTTTTTCGTACTCCATAATCATTCATTAAATGTAACATTGATAATGACATGATAAAAGACAACTTTTGATATTTAAAGTGAGAGAAGTACAGAAAATCATATAAATCACATTTAACATTTAGGACAACATTTATCATTCCAGTTTCGGTTTTCCACATTCTTAAAAATAAAAGTTTTCTGTTTCGAATTTCTTTGAACAAAGTATGTAAATAGTTCAACATTTAGATTTACAGAGGAGAATAATATGGATTTCACATATAACGACACATTCAATGTTGAAGAATCAATTGGAATGACTAACACACGAAGACATATAAAATTGGGTGGTGAAACGGAATTAATTTTTGTTCTTACGGGACTGGCAGGAGTTCTGGGCCAGCCAGGACTGTTCATTTCACCGTAATCTTCATGCGCTGAGCTCATACTTGCAGCACCAGGTGAAGGAACATTTGGAGTGGGGGTTGTTGAATGACTGGGATAGTTTTGATGACTCATGGAGCCCTCCTTTCGAAGCTTTGGCATTACTGGACCATCGTCGCCTCCGGATGCTAGGAGAAAAAGACGTTTATTGTAAACATTTTGTAATTTCGATTAATCATGGATTCACTTAAAAAATCAGTTTGCTTGTACTACCTCCAGATGTGTTTGAAAGGGTTGACTGCTGAGACACATCATCCACATTGGTTCCATCTGGACCAACAGAGACAATATTTGGTGGATTCCCTCCTGAATTGGAGCCATCTGAATCTGACGGTCCTTGTTGACCTAAATGAGGTGGGGGACCGTGCTGAGGGTGTGATCCTGGTGGCGGTGTTTGCGAAGGGGATGTAGACATGTTAGATTGAGGTGGTCCCATAGGTCCACCAGGCCCATACCCCTGTTGACCATGTGGAGGAGGAGAGAATCCCATTTTTTGCTGCTGGAGATGTGGTTTGAGATATTGTTGTTGATGAGATCGTGAGTTCGGTGGTGCTCCAGGTCCGGGAGGCGTTGGGCTTGCCCATGGCTGAGGAGGACCTTGTTGTGACGGTGGTCCTCCGTATTGTGATGGAGGATAGGGGCTGTACTGATTTTGAGGAGGTGGTGGACCACCAACATGGTTGGGAACTGGATGCCTCGGAGGAGGATAATTGTTTGGAGGCATTGGTTGCTGTGAAGGAGGGTACGGACTCATCATTCCTCCATGGTGTGTTGGTCTTGCACCATATCCTTGTTGACCTTGTGGATGTTGAGGATGCTGCCAGTGTTGTTGTCCTTGTTGGGGGTAATGCTGAGGATTTTGAGGAGGTTGCTGATGACCAGGAGGGATCATCCCTGCATTTGGATGGTTCATTTTTGCACCTGGAGGATATCCATGATGGGGTGGCGGAGCCATCGATTGCTGCCCTGGGTATGAACCTGTTTAAATACGACAAATCGTGATTATTTGGCTCCATTTTCAGATCCATTTTCAAATTAATCGAAATCATGTATTTTTCCTTACCAGGCATAGGTGACATCCGTTGAGGTCCACTCCCATCCGATTGACTACTTGACGGCCTTGGAGGAGGCACTGGAATGTTTTGGCTCCCTGAACAATCAATGAATGTCATGTTGATTATAAATTGAAATACACCTAAAATTGCCAAGGAAGAATTGAGCTAAATAAGTATGAACTTACCGACTGCTGGTGACATAGATCGTGAACTTCCTGTAGGAGATGGGGAAGGTCGAGCCCCACCGGGACCTGGCCCGCTATCATTACTATTGCAATCCTGAATTTAAAAAAAAACACGTCGTATTAAAATCCACGTTCTCTCGTAAATCGATTTATTATTTCGGTAAAGTTAATGGGTCAATGGTCTGCACTGCAATATCTTACCACATCTGGTGGAGGAGGATAACTATTGCTAGATGGTGACGAGCCTTGTGGCCTATGAGAAGGGGAACTAGAAGTTGGGATCCCTCCTGGAGCACTACTTGAAGGGGGAGGAGGATGCTGTGACTGTACAGGTGTCGACCTAGGCGACTGCTGAGGGGATGGAGGGTTCGTTTGTGAATGGTTCATTTGTTGCTGAGCTAACGAGGGTGATTGAGGAGGGGGAGGGGTTGACTTTGGTGGATGGCTCCCATCCGAACTACTGCCTGGTCCGGGAGGAGCAAGGCCACTTGACTCTGGAGGCATGCCCTGAAAATAATAAGCAACGACAAGGATTATTCTTCGAGTTCAAAATTTCAAAACTTCCCATCATATTTGTATCCTCCCTTCTTTATCTGAAATCTTACCGGAGCAGGAGAATAATGCGAAGGCGGTTGGTTCTCTCCAGGTCTCATTCCCGACCCCGGTCCGGGATATCTTTGAGCAGTATGTGGCGGGGGATAATGTGGTGACTGTGGGGGTGGTGGAGGGAATCCTTGTTGCTGATGTGGAGGTGGCGCATGATGCATACCAGGAGGTTGATAGTATTGGCCAGGATGCTGAGGAGGGCCTGGTGGAGCGCCACTACTTCTTCCTCCGGATTGCGGAGCATTCTGTAAATCATCAATTAAAAATTCAAATTATCACCCAATCTCATTTTCGAAAACGTTTCATTTTCCAAACTACCATCTCTTTCAAACCCATATCCATAGTCATTAGCCAATTACAACATGAATGAATTTCCCTACATGGCACACGGACACCCAATATGACTAACCAGATGTAGTAAAAAAATCTCCCTCGTGCAACTTTCTTTCATAGTAATATAGTAAAACCCACCTAGACATATATGCCTGTGGGGTTTATCTTGAAAAAGCTTGCGGTAGGAAATAGTAAATAGTTTCATGAAAATGAATGAATGGCAAATACTTGGTATAAGTGCTCTTTATATTATATAACTCCTCATATGTACATTTATGCTCGTCTCTCTATTTTGCCTCCACTTTTTCCAAGTATCGTTTACTCTCTTTCCATTTGAGAGGAGCAAGTGCCATTATAATAGAAATGCCAAACAGTACTCCCTTCTTTCAGCTCTTTTCTTTATACTCGGGAAAGAAAATTGGAGTTTTTTTCAGAGAGAGAGACCGAGAGCACCCAAATCCCCACTCACTATTTTTACACATTTTTTTACTATGAAAAAAAGAACGAAAGGGAAACCGAGTTTTCAGCTGACATTTTATTATTTTTTACAGAATAAAAAAGGGACCCTGACACTGACCTACATAAATAAATACTTTTTCCCCTAGTTCGTCCCCATCATCCTTGTCCTTACTTAATAATAATGACTGGGTGTAATAACAAAAGCTTAATTGTTGTGCATTTACATCCTCGCCTAAGAAAAAAAAATGTGCCAGGTTAAGGCAGACAATAAAACCTGCTTGGGTTATATGGATGTGTTTTGGCTAGCAGCCAAAAACCTTTCATTCTTCCAGTCACTATATATTTTTTTTATTCAAAATGACCCTTTTTCTTGTCAGATGGCTAATCATCCTCATCATCATCATCATCGTGAAGTCACACGTGAGATGCGAGCCCAAATGAAAAATTATAGAAATGAATGGGGAACAAAGAAGAATCGTTCCAATTCAAGATAAACTTCTGAAAATTTCCATTTCCATTGCGTCCCTCCATTCATCCCTTTCCTCCCTCCAAGATACTTTCACTTTATTCCCTTCGTTTCCATTACCCAATCCGAAACCCAATGCATGTCCGTCTATTTTTGCTTCCCATCCTTAAGGAAACTCATAGAATGGGATAAGCGACAGTTAGACAGGGAGTGAAAGGATAGGAAAACACATGAAAAAGTAAACGACTCTGGAATGGAAGGGTTTCCAGGAAAAGACACTGTTTCAAAATTGTTCATCATTCCAAAAAAAATATTCCCTTCCTAAAAGCCCCCATTCCATATAGCAACCCAGCCGATGCGATGTGGTAATATCATCGAGCAAGCAGCATAATAACGGTAACAGGAGCGATATTTAACCGTTATATAATAATATGGAAAAAAACTACACTTTGGGAGAAGATACAGTTATATAAATGGGCTTGGAAACATGAGCCGGCGTCACCAGCAAAAAAAAACCTATCATGGGTTGGTTCCATGCCTTTCCTTTCGCCTTTCGTAAGGACGAAAAAAGGTTGAATTTCTAGCTTGGAGAAAACTCCTTTTCATAGGCTAGGCTCTCAGTCGCAGGGAAAGTGGAGTAGTCATGTAAGTTGTCTTCTTTCCACTACCATTCCATTATCGATCCCTCCATTCTCCCAGCTCCATCCACCATCCAAAAATCCAGCAGGAAAGGAATGGAATATTGTGAAAAGCAGCAACATTTTCCCTTCTATACTCCCACTCCACTATAAAGAGTAGATATGAAATAGGGCTCGTTTTCGATGGAAAATGCTTTAGCTCGCTCCATCCAACTCTGGTTGAGAGTTTTCCCCTTTCTTTCCTTCCCTTTTCTACATTCTACATTATAAATAGAGTTGTGTTATGCTACAAGGCAAAAGGGGAAGTTTTTCCTCGGCTTATGCTTATGCTCCACTATTCTCCATCTATTTCCAATGAGAGGGAAGCGAGAGAGAGGACATGGAGTGAAGAAGAATTGGAATTCGACCTCGGTTCTCCTCTCTCTCCCAGTCAATATTAGAGAACAAGGAGTAGTCACTCGCACTTCCATTCCATTGCTAAATATTGTTGGTTGTGGATGCCTTCCTGCTGGAATGAAACTTGCAGTGTTGTTCCACCAGACTTTTAAAGGATATAATATTTCCCAGCTTGGAAACTAGTCCTTGCATGGTTCGCATGGCACGGCAGCTGCTCCTCTCATTTCCATCCTGAGAGAAGATAACGTAGCAGAAAGAGATGGAGGAAAAGCACACAAGCTTACAGAGAATTCCTCCCTTTTCTTCCCCCACATTTATTTTTTCATCCTCCAACCTCCACTCCTTTATTCCTTCATTGCTGACGGCAAATGGAGGGAGCGAGACAAGGATAAAATGAGAGTGTGCTCACTCACTCTGGAGACCAGCTCCAAATATCTAGCATGGGTGGATTTTCATATAAGAGAAAGTGGAAGGGAGAAATGGGAAAACGGGCACGTATTCAGTTCAGCTAGTTCCTCCACTCCAAAAAATAGCTTGTGCAATATCACGTAGGTAGGTTTGAGAGATGTGAAATGAAGCAACCAAGCACATATATAGTACCTAGACACACTCCATCCATCCATATTTTTTTTATTCCCACATCTTCTACTTCATGATATGTCAGCCAAATGTGCCTTTCTCTTTTCCATGAGCCATGACAAGGGAAAAAAACTTTTTTTCCTTAACAAACGCTAGTCTGGGGTGGTTGTATAATGGCCAAGGCTTATATTTTCTCTTTTTCCTATCTCCCTTTTTCTGGATAAAACGTGTATCCGGATTTTCTCCTTTCTACCTAACGACTAGATATGCCTGGAACATTATCTTCAGGACTGGCAACTAAACTTCCAGCATTTCCAGGCTTTCTCTAGAGATACGCCATACGTGTGTGTACCTAACTAGCATAAAAGCCTGGCAGAGGGATAGATATTGGGAATGTGATCAAAAAAGCTTTTTCTCTTCTATTCCACTTCCACCAAAGTAAGGCTGGCTCAGGCTTGGTTTTTTGGTTGCTACCTCCATCTCATCTGTCGCCATAATACACAGGAAAGGGAATGAAAGTTGGGAAAAGGGAGACGAGCCGAGAGAGACTTTATCCATGAAAGAACCTCACTCAAAACCAACTCCATCCAAGTCTCTTTTGCCTTTTACTGATGATGAGATGTGAGGATGATGATGAAATGGAAGGAGAGAATCCTTGCTTGCTCTTGCCTGGAAGGAAAAGAGATTTCTCATCCGGTTTCCAAACAAGCTGCAGAATTACGTGAGGTTTGAGAATCATTTTGATTCTTATTATGATCCCATTCCAAGAAAATTAACTGGACCAGCCATTAAAAATATTATTTTGGCTAAGCATAACCGACAAATTCTCAACCCACAATCCCACAGCCTAACAACCTACTCATTGACTTTCTCCGAAGACAAACAATTATTAAAATAACGACAACAAACTCTTGAAAAGATATTTCCCATTCCCA
>JAQGAG010000626.1:0-14065 GCA_034696835.1 Lepidocyrtus lignorum
ATTTTTCTGTAGTGACTAAGTAATTGATACTGATAAAACATATATACCACTGAAATATCAGCGATACAAATCCTTTATTTTGATACCCCGTTTCCTATGTTATCTCGCCGTATGACGTATTTGACATTTGACCCTTTTTTTTACATGGTCCGACTGACCCCAAAAACAATACTCTTCTTACAATTTACAATTTGTACGGACAGACAGACAGACAGGAATATTTGGAATAAGGAAGAGCAATGTATCTCTCAGTAAAATATCAATATATTATTTTTATAATTCGTATGCAAATGTATACTGAGATTGGTTTTAATGCAACTTTATTTTATTAAATCAAACTTTTGAATCAATCAAACCGGTCCTCTTTTCCAGAATTTTTGGAGACGTGCCACATGCCTGCACATTTAAACATGTCTAATAGTTCTCCGTCCGAATACGTCATACAAAGTATTCCAACTGTATAAAAAATATACTTTTGCTCTTTAGTCGACATTAAGATTAAGTTTAGGTGCTCTGAAAAACATTTTGGAAACTTTACAGGTTGAAACTACATGCCAAACGTGACATTACAGCCCCATTTATAATGGCGAAATGCCTAATGTGGCCCAGATATTTCGGCCTGGCAGCGGTACATATATCGTAATGCTAATTTTGCTGGCTATAACAGCCTCCCGTTTAGTGGCCAATAACTATTATGGCCATAAAATATCAGTTCCCAGCGGCCAAAACATGTCGACAAACAAAACAAACAGTTGTAAAAAAAAACCTTCAATTACCAAAACAATATAGGTGTGAATAGAATAGGCATGTATTTTTCTCTTCATTTCCATCTTCTAGTCGAGTGTACTTTTACATATTAGTTTATGCGTAGTGACTGCTATATATATAACATAGAAGGGTTCCTGCGAAAATGCGATTTCAAAAGTACCCCAAAAGTAACTAATGCTGTAATTGGTATATTAGTTGTAGGAGAGACACTAGATTATCAGTCCTATTGCAATTTTTGAAGTATATCCTATTTGGGAAGTTACCGTGATACAATTGATGGAACCTATAATTATTTAATATCGATATTACTATGATTTACTTTTCTTGTATAATTTAACCTTTACACATTCAGTTCCAACTTTCCGAAATTTTGTTCATAGTGTTTTATCCTGAAGAAGAAACTAGTCAAGTTTCAAAAGCTCGAAAACTACAATAAAAAAATATTTTTATTTTAAGTACAATTAATTGAGTTCCGTCAATATTTCGTTAGAAGTATATACCCTACTCCATACATGAGTACACTATTCTTCACCTATACGTTATACATTCCTCACCTATAACCACTATACATATTATAGTATATAGTCATGTCCATAGTCATTTTAGCTATAGTGGTCATGGCCATTATAGCTATAGTGGCCAAAACCTATAGTGGCCATAAAAGTCATGTTCCTTGCGCCGCCACTATATCGAGTTTTGGCTTATCCTTTAAAATAGGCAACGGAAACAAAACGGGAAAATGTGCTAGTACCCTGAAAAAAATAGAAATTATTAGTCCGAATGATAAAAACTAAAAACTTGCATTAACTCAAGTTTAAAATTATTGCAACCACTATAATATGCATTTGATATTCCTAACAAAAAAACCTTTTGTTTACCTTGATTTTTTCAACGTGATTGAAATTTTTGAAAAACATAATGAGCATATCAAAAACTTTAAAAATTGTATGAAAATGCTTATAAAACCATGTTGAAATTATTAAGATGAATAGTTTCGGAGATAAAAATTGTTGTAAAGTAGGAAATGAACTCAATAGTATTTTCAGCGACCACCCGTACTTAAAATGACTTTTAGAAAACAGTGTGTCTAATTGTGATGGAAATTGAAAAAGGCAAAGGAACATACTAAAACATGTATATTTATATGACAATTCCAATAAAACCATGTTCAATTAAATCTGATGAGTAGTTTTAGAAATATTAATGTTGAAAGTTATACAGTAACAGATGAAATTGAAATGTTTTTAAACCAGCACCGGCCCTTAATACAGTTTTTGGCATTTTAGGGTGTGATGGAATATTCTAAAAAATATTAATGGCATTTTTTGTATATTGAATTTACTATGATTTGCTACTTTCCTTTCAATGACAATTTTTTCATATGAAACAATCTCAAAAGTTAAATCGTTGTTTAATTGTTTTGTGTAATTATTTTTTATTTATTTATTAATCGAGCTTTCACTTTGGCCCTTTTTCTATTTTTCATTTAATATTTTGCACAAGTAATGTGGAAATTATTGTTGCATTGATACTTCATCAGTAATATATATTTTACTCCCATCGTGTGTACAAAATGTATTGGGTTCGTGTAAATGTATTCTCATTAAGAAAATGTCCAGTTATTATTCATATTAAAACGTTTTACAATTGGCCATGGCTAATCTGATTTTATATTGTATAAATGATGACATAACATGTGAAACTCAAAGGCAAACTTCATGGGACCTTCGCTCGCTTATTGGAAGTTTCGAAAAAGGTGATGGTGTGGAGTGAGTAACATCCCCACTTCTCGTGTTCTAAGACATGTACCTAATATGTCATTCGAAAGTTGAGGTCTTTGAAAGTACAAATATGATAGTTTTGTGTTGCAAAAGCTCATAATTTTTGTAAGAAAATTAACCCAATAGTGTCCCATTCTCTATGGTATTTTTTGTACGTAGAAATTTAATTGTTTATTAAAACAGCTTGAAATTATATACAACGTTATTATGACTTTATTCGTTAGTATTATGATAGATTAGGTAAGGTTGGGCTTATTTGGAAAAGCTGTGTATACGATGTATAGTTAGATATGGTTAAATGGGAAGATTCTCGTACATGTCAGGTATGGTTTGGTCTTTGGTGTGGTCGTTAGAAAAAAAAAAGCTGGTCAGGTTATTACGAAAGGTTTGGTCCAATCCCATGGTCCATTTCATTCCTTCTAAACTAGAATGTTATATGGGCTACATCCCTTGAATCAAACTCGGAAAGTTGTTAAACAACCCTTACGTGATAACAAGATAACAACCACTGGAATCTTTATGCTAACATGCTTCTGTGAAATGGTGTACATTAGCGAAACACAAATGTCAATCCAGACCAGATGCATAGAACCCATTCATCTTCAGATACCAGTGCCGTTCATTTGCATCTTGCAAAGAAAACCAGTCCTATTTCATCAATGACGACTCAGTCAGCAAGTCTCATTGAACGCGAAATTAGAAATTTCCATCTGAAATTTAAAGAACATATATGTTCATCCTTAATAAGTACCCCAACAACATCAATCAAAATTATAGAATACAAGTAAATCCAATATGGGAGGTTACCGTGCTACAGTTGATGGAATGACAAATATTAATACTAATTTAATTAACGCCATCTACCTATTTGTCTTGTAAATGTCAAATGTCGAGTTACATCCTTTTAAGAAAATTTTCGTTTTGAGTGTTTGTATCTCTTGAGGAAGATACAAGTGAGGTATCGAAAGCTTGAGTACTGAAATAAAATTTATTTTATTTAATATCCGCCATGAGTTTTGAAAATATGACCATATAAGGTTTGGTTTGGTTTCGTTAGGTAAGGAAGGATTGGTAGGGTAGGATTTGGCTACGTCAGTCCAGTCAAGTCGTTTTCATGAAAAATAAAATACTATTGTGGATGGGACCCTCTTGGATTGAGTTTATAAAAAATTATGAGCTTTTAACAACAGTTTATGATGTTTTTGTCAAGAGAAGGATCAACCAACCACCAAAATGATTTCAAATACGCATTATTATGATATTAAAAGGGGAGAGATACTTCTTTACCATAACAACAGGAGAGTAAGTAGTTTTTAAGATTATTATTATGTATGTATGTATGTATGAGATGGTATAGTTGGTTAACCAAGAGAGAAAAAGATTGTCATCGTTTAGTTTTTGGTGAGTAGATTTGAGCAAATACGTTTTATTTAAACCGTTTGATTTCAAAAACCTTCATCGAGCAAAAAAAAATTTAATTAATTGTTAACCAGAAACTGTAAGTGTTGGCATCCAAAAGTAGAAAATTGTTAATATTTTATGCTCTTAATATGGTTCAGATACTTGCAGCAACGCTGCGGCGGGTTCGTTTATGGAAATGAGTAATCAATCTACAATATTAGTATCATTGGATTATATTATGGGATGTATTTGTTAACAATAATCACATACAATTGCTGTTTATTATTTATATCACATTTTTTATAATAAAAAAAAACGTTCGGAACAAAATCAAGGATTTCCGATATATGCCGGGTGTGTGTTTTATGTAAATTATATGGTATTTAAAATTAACGCCTGTCACCTTTTATAATATTCCGGTTTTTGTTTTTCGTCTCCACAATGTTCAAGGTCATGGTTGAACTAATACTCGCTAAAGACAAAAACCGAAACATTAATACCAATTATATTTCATTTGTTTATTCTCTTATTATATGACATGGCGGATTTAAAAAAAAATGACCTTGACCTTTCATCCGTTTTGCAGTGATTGGATAGATTCCTTTCCAAAAGCAATATCTATCGTATTAATAACAATAAATAGCTACATCAATACAGAAAATGTTTTGAATGCAATTGTTTCACGTTTGCGAAAGTTATCGTGAGTACAGACAGGCGGACGTATATGACAATTACGATTTTACATTTTGTCTGGTGCTACTTTAAAAGTTGTTGCATTTTGAAGGGAGCAAAATCCAAGTTTCGATACTAATTTTTATCACAATGTCCGCAATGTAAAACTCCTGATTTTTATTTTGTGTATGTGTACGGAGCATAATTTCAGGGACCGTCAAACAGTAACCGAGGTGTATTTTATAAATCGAATGTGTTTTGGAAAGGGAAGGTTTGTTTTTTAATGTTGTTTATTTTTTATGTTTGTTTACCTCAAAAATATGGGAGACGTTTATAAATGGAAAGCTTCATCTTCACCAATAAACATATCATATTAAGCAACGCTTGTCATTGTGTGAATGTTTACAAATTGTACTTGCGAATTTCACAATGAAATTGATAACGTACAACAAAACACAATACGGTGCAGATACAAAAGCATACCAGAACAGTTAGCGACTTACTACATAACTCACCATTTCTAAAAAAAAAAACATTACACAAAATGAGAAAATAAGTCAAAGAAGGAAGGGAAAAGAAAACATTACAATGTTACAGCTCTGGAAGGCTGTATAAAATTTGCCGTTAATGTTATCATTTGAAAAAAAAAATTAAAAAACTATGACATACAGTGGAACGTCCAATTAGGCACAACCCAGGGGAAAGTTATATTGGTTGACTATATCGAGTGTTTCTTAATGAGAAGACCCTTTGAATTAGCACAATGTTGAATATTAAATCGTTTGATTTCCTACGTATTATATAAGGCCATGTTTTGACCTTTGCCCTATTTCCCATGATCCGACTGGCAACATAACGTATGTAAATTAGCATCATAATAATAATAGCTATACATAAAAATACATATGTGTATGGAATTATTATTTCCTACCACAACGTTGAAAATTCGTTTTGTTTTGGAGATTTTAGTCAGTGATATTTCAGTGACCATGTCACGGACACTGATAAAACATACACCACCAAAATCAGCATTAAAAATCCTTTCTTTTGATGAGACCCTATTTACTACGTCATGTCTTATGAAACAAATTATGACCTTGACCTTTGACCCCGTTAACGTGGTCCGACTGACCCCAAAAACAATACACTTCGAGCTATTGTCCCATTATATTTTGGTGAAAAAATTTGAAGAAAATCGGTCCAAACGTTTGACCGCTAGCGTGAGGACGGACAGATGGACTTGTCCAAAGCCAATACTACGCTTACAGCTTCGTAATTCGACCACGATAACTTGGCAGCGGAATCATCGATACAAAACGACCTGCATATTAACGTGTAGAGGACAGTTTCCTCTTTTAGATGATACCGCAATTATCTTATACATTTCATTTCCATTCATGATATTGACTACAAAACATTAGCATAAAAAATTTCTTTAAAACGGACCTACGTTCTCAGTTCAAGTTGCATCTTTCGAACGGCTTTTAAACACTGTAATTCATATTGAGCTGAAAAAACTTGAACGGGGCAATAGTCTAACACCTAAAGTGCAACTATTAATAAGTGTAAAAGGTTCTAAAGTGGTGACATGTCGCTAGAAGACAGGCCAAAGGAACACAACCCTTTACTGCACATGACCACAACAATGTTGAAAAGTTTAGGGCGATTACTGAGAAGGAAAGATGTATTGCGATTCGAGAAATAGCTAGGATAGTTCTCATAATTGCCATGAAGGTGTGGAAAACACCATATGAAAAATTTGGACTTTCTATTCAATGCGTGAGGTGGATTCCCCAAGTCCGCACATCGTCCAAATGAAAATCAGGGTGCAAGCAATATCGCTTAAATCTCAACATATGTATTATGTATAGGAATATTTTTTATTGGACAAAGGGAAACGGGGGATGAAACCTACCTTCATCACTATGAGATTGAGTCAAAAAGACAGTCATCACAATGGGTAGAACGGAGAGGAGAGCTCCCCCTTAAAATTGTTCATAAAAAACTGCGAAAAAGCGCGATTGTAAGACTTGGATATCGGAATCAATATTAGTCGTAGAAGTGAAATCTGTGAAGTAAAAGTCTTACGTTTATGTGTACTAATGCGAATGTATATGCGAATGGGGATATATTTTTATTTTTTATCATTCTTGCAGGAGAAATGGAAATTTTGTTATTTACCTAGACCGATTGGTTCAAGTAAGTAGAAAAGAGGACGGGAAACAATTTTTACATTTTTTTATATGTAAGAAAAAAGATACATGGAGTAATATTGTTACGTAAACTTTGGAGAGTGGAATTAGATGAGTTTAAAGATAAAATTGAAGAAACTGTGAAGGAATGAAACACAATGTCTAAGCGAAAATTTATCAACTTTGTCTGGCATAACACCAACACTATTATCAGCTGTATGGACCACCTGATAGTCACACCAAATTAATAAGTTATGTACGTATATATGTAAAATTTTAAACAAAAAAAAATGAATTATTTGAGTACTTTAGCCTGCATTTTTTTGTATGTGTGTTGGAAGTAGTACGTGTAAATATGCAGCTTGTTTCCTGCTATTACGCAATCCAACTCTTGGAATAAAAGTTAACTCTGCCACCTGGCACTAATCCCTCTTTACTAATTATCCAACAACAATATATATCGTCTAATATTAATCATCATGTTTTGCTCAGCAAATATATAGAACCACATCATTTCACTTCTCATTTTAATAAACATTTTGGATCAATTTTAGCTAATATCATTATAATGGTGAAGGATTCATCTGTTAGACAATATAATCTTAAATTTAAAGTATTATTTTTTACCAGCGTTGAAATATTTCAAATTTAAATTTGTTGTTTATTTAAATGTAATGTCTTATATCCATCTTTTCACTGTGGTATCGGTGGTGTGTATAAAAACATTGTTGCTTTTTAAATTTCATTGCACCATCTCTGATCGGTCAAATTTTGTAAATCGCAATGTAATGCGAAATAGCGTTTTGCGATTGTACATTATTCGGAACGACGCTACCGTAACTTAATAGTTTTAATTCAAATCCATATTTAAATACATGTGGTAGAATTGGTGCTAGGCATAAAATCCTTATTATAGAAAAAAATTGCAATAGGTATTGGAATTTTATGCCTATGGAATATATCTCCAAATCAAAGTCAGTTTTTGTTTTCTGGCTACCTGTATACATAAAAAAAGGTGTTCTATTCAACGATATTTGTGTTATCGGGAGATAAATCCAATCCTACTCATATGTATTTGTTTTGTTTTCATTAGGAATGGATGTAACAAAAATCGCTGAACATTTTTGTTAATAATACAATAATATTAGACTATTTTTGGTGTAACAAATGGGTGTCAAAATCTAGGCAACTTTTCACCACAGCAAGTTGTATAAAATCTAAAACTATTCTTACGATTTGTGGTGCTTTCTCGACATGATGACATCAAATTAACGAGTGAACCAAATATGGTGTTTGGAGGTTCAAATGAAAAGAATATGAAAATGAAATGGAAATGGATTATGACTAATGATAAGGTAAAAAAACTAGTACTAATATTGAAAAGATGACAATAAAAAAATGTCTCTCATTTTCTACTTATTGATTTTCGATTCTAAAAGCATATTCAGTTCCCAACAAAGAAAGGCATGACTTTAATATCTATGTATATGGTCGATATGCTATTTTTACATTTTTGTGTTTTTGTTTTTGTTTTTTATAATTGTTAGTATTGGAACATACAAATTTAACAACAAAAAGTATCAGTATCAATTTTTATATGAATACACATCCATCCCAGTCTTTGATATATCAACCATCCACACATCCACTTAGGTATCATCAAACTAATAACAATTAGGATGGTCAGACAAGCATAAAATCATGTGTATATGAAGCTTTGCATCTCAGAACATAAGGACTCATGTTGCACCTGTTGGACCAATGTGATTGTCAATTTGCAAACAGGTTTTGTTTTCCTCCAATTTGGTCAATTTGTTTTAGATACAATAGAAGTTTTGGTATGTTTTTTTTATTTTTTTTTTGTAAAATTAGTTGCAGTCGATAAATTCATCTAAATATTTAAAAAAATGGATGTTAATCTAATGTTTTTTTATTTGCAACATGTCAAAGATGTAAAATTTTACGGGGAGTACGATTCACTTAGTTTTAACTCAATCGGAGCAATACGTTTGGAGATAAAAATATATCAAGTCATGTAGTAATATGATGGAATGTTTTTATGTGGAATACTACCACTCGGACTTATTATGATTTTTTATAGATGGGATTTTAAAGCGGTGTATATATTTTAAATAATGCTGAAAATTAAATGGTATTATGCACGTGGCTAGGTTTTGTTCACCAAAACGGCTACACATGATAAATCTACGAATTCTTTTTTGATGTTGTAGAAAGTACTGTCAGACCTACGCTACGTTTATTAGTAAATTGCCATTGCCAGCTCCCATACTAAATCGTATGCCAACCGTCAGTCTAGTGGGCATTTTACACCGTCTCCCGACTCTTGCCCGGAATGAATTTGCCCATGCAGTCGTTTGTCCAGATTCCCTCCTTCGCCCATTGTACACCCTGTTTCGAAAAGACAAGCACCGTGTTAAAATTTCTTTGTACGTTGATGTTGCTGATGATGTTGAAGATGATATTGATGATGATTGTGCCATAGAAATCGGACCCAGGCATTAGACTGCTTCCTTTTGTAAATGTCCTTCTCGTCTACCTTTACGTTTACGTAATTTGAGGATGACGCATTTTGTCATCGTCTATCCATATCTCCGTTCCCTTTTTTATTTTGTTTTTCGAATGTTGTCATTTATCATATGTCTAAAATTCGTTTTGGTAAAAAAAAAACAAACAAAAAAAAAACAAACAAAAAAAAAACAAAGAAAGAAAATCCACTTTCCATGATGAAAATATTTCATTTTATGTAATTCCCCATCATTCTTGACGTCATGTGGATATACACACGGCCATGATTACTAGCAATTTTATCACATTGCCCTCATTCTTTTCCTTATGTGTATTAAATTGGCCTCCAATATTATGAAAAGAAAATCTCGTCGTTTCTCTCATCTCGTCCGTCTGTATTTTGGTGGTTTGTTTAATACAGAATTTTTACACGATACGAATAGATAATTTGCATAAAATTGTATAAACAGATGGACCATGTCATAAAATGAACCTTCCGCATCCGCTTACCATCATAAAGTTTGATGTAAAAAAAAACGTCATGTTCCACATCCTAAGCACTCTCATTCATTGACTACATTCATATGTCTTATTCAGGGTTAGACTTGAAATTTATCGTTCATTCGTTTTTTCGTATACCGGGCATTGATAGTGAATCAGTCTGATAATTCGTTGCATCTACTGTGCATTTGTCGTTTAACTTGTATTTTTTATTTTTAAATCAAGAGAAGATTATTGTAAATACTACCTACTGTTGTAGTGTGTGAAATTAAAACAAACAGTAACAATTTGGGTAAATTGCAGATGCGGAAAATCACACATTCACCCTATTAATTCTCTCTTCTCTTGGAGTATAATCCGGCCAAGGAGGTTATCTGGTGTTTTCAGTGAGTTCTGGAATATTCAATTGGACAGTTGGTAAGTGGGTAAATGTCATATCATTTAATATTTATTTTTAAAGTTTCTGAATAGATGAGGTTAGGTTAGCTAAATCCATCAAACGATTCATTTATAAAATTATTTCGTAAAACATATGCAAGAACAACTTTCTCCATTTGTTCAAATTGTTCTTTCTATCTCTGAAAGTAAAACGGTAAGGACTTTTTTATGATCTTCTTTTTTTTTTGTTTTTAATGTGTTTTTATTTGGAGCATTGCGTCAGCATGGAGGAGTAGATGTCCATCTGGATGGTCGTAAAACTACATCCTCTTTTAGCAACAGCAATGATAGTACTTTGGAATAAAACCTAATAGTGATGGATTTGTCTGTAAAAAAATAAAATAAAATAAAATGTTAGTTTTAAGATAAGATTCCATGAATAATTGGTGTATTTCAGATTTGTTTTTAATGTTGCCACACAATGTCACACTAGTTAATGACTGCCCCATCAAAAGTGAGATTTAAACAATTTGTATATAGCCAGTGACGGGTGGGGTGTCGCAGTGGGGACCCGGTCAGGGCCCACACTCCGACACTGATTTTGAGCCCACACCCTGACACTTTGTAAATCAATATATCCCGCAGAAAACAAAGTTGTCATATGACCAAGTGCCCGAATGAGGGTTTTAAATAACTCACATTTTGATTTCTTTATATCAAGTTAGGTTAGGTTTGGTTTGTAAAATACAGTTTACCGAGGTTAGGTTTGTGTAACACGTATTTCGGAGGTTAGGTGTGTGAAGAAATTTTTCGGAGGTTAGGTTTGTGATTTTATATGTGCATGGAAAGTGGGCCTTCACTCCGACACCCGCTTCGGACTCACACTCTGACCAAAGGCCCACACTGCGACACCTCCCCCTCCCCCAGTGACTAAACAAATGACGGGGTTTTTCTTCTGGTTAGCAATAAAATTTATTTTGAAATAGCACAAGTCAAAACGGCGACCAGTAATGGCTTCCCACTTGTATGTAATTGTACATGTGTTGCAATGGTTCTAAATTTTAAATTTGGATTATGAATGACACTTTTTTTTTTGTTTGTAAATATCGGATTCCCTCTATAGTCCTGTCTTTAGATTAATTTCACTTCAACCCAATTACTCATCCATTTAAACAGGCCGAGTTATCTGTGGGAGTATTTTAGTTTCCAACATACTATTGTGTTTAGGAACGACGTTTGTTTGTTTGCTTGTTTGCCTGAGTAAGTTAATACGTTATTACGACATCATTTTTTAACCGTTCCTTTTGTGAGCAACATGAAAACAAAACATAGCACCCGAAGGGTTTGCGATAAAAAAAAATGATTGGTTAGTTTATAGTTGGAGGTAAATATATAATAGTTTGCGTATTACTTACTTTAGCCAAGTGTTTTATTTTAGACAAAACTTGTTATACAATCAACTTGTTGTTGCTATTTTTATTTTTGTAGATAGAGAGATATGGAGAAAAAATCCAAGGAAAATCCGTATCAAGAGAATCGTGTAAAGTTTGCATCGCATATTATGAATCCTCGAACTTCATCAACAGAATCGAGTGATTCTGTTATGGCCCCTACTGGATACGTCCTCCCACTTACTGTTTCGTCTCCTTCACAAATCCCTCGTGGTAACGGAGACAAAAATAGTGGATCTCCTGCCATTGCTGCGAAGCCTAAATCATCTATGAAGAAATCATATGACCAAGAAAAGTTATTGCAATCCCGTTTCGATAAGGTAAACAAATGTTTATTTATTATTATTCTTGCTTGCAATACACTATAATTTGTCAAATGCAAAAGTTAAATATATAAATGAATATATGTACCTACCTATATTACATTTTTTGTTTGTTTTTTTTTTAGGAAAACAAAGAAACCCAATTCATTCTTATTGAAGGAGCTCCACCACAACTCTGTTCATCTGATGTTTTTGACTTTGTTTGTGAAGAAAATGAATGCAAAATAAATGCAACTTGGGTCAACGTTATTTGTGGGGACAATGAGTATTGTAATGGCCGTGTCGTTTGTTTGTTCTATGACTCCAAAGAAGCAAGGCAAGCTGTTCCTTGTTTGGATAAGAAACTACTGATGGGTTCAAAGGTTTCAGCACAATTACTTTCCATCCCGGATATGCACCGCTTGAATGCAGCATTTCCGGGGAAAGTTGAAGGTAATTTTCAAAATATTTTGTATGATTCAAATGATTAACATTATTTCCACTTATCGTAGACGTCTTAATTAAAAAATCTTAATTCGCATTCATGCAAACAAAATGTGATTTATACTTTAGTACAACGTGGAAAAGAACTCCCTACTACTACTGGAAACTTCAGTAAAAAAGGTAAGCCATTTATATAGCCATGTAATTTAAAAAAAATACAATTTTATTTATATTAAATTTGTTTTTAAAATTATGCTAATGAGAATTAACACTCACATATACTATTATAATACATGTAATAATAAATTGTTTTTATTTGTTGATTATTTTTTATATGTTTAAGGTTGCAACATCGTACTGGGTAATCTACCTTACAGCGCTTTAAAGGAAGAAATACGTCAACATGTTGAAAAGACATTGGAGATCCCAATTGACAATGACAACATCATGATGTACTCTGAAAAATGCAATGGAACCGTTCAACTAGCTTTTGATAGTGAAGAAGGGGCAATGTTAGCATGTAGTAAACTTCAGGATTCCATGTTTTTGAATAGAGCCATGAGGACTTGTTGTGTTCGTCTGTTATCAATGAATTGAAAACAATATTGAAATGAATTACTGGTGAGTGATACGATGTGCTATTGTATCTTATAGTACCCAAAATCAAAACCCGATGTATGCAATGATTAATATTGCAAAGGAAATGAACGGTGTTGTTATATGTTTATAGTATTTTATTTCATAGTGTAGGTAATTGTTAACATTCATTTAGATGATACATTATTAATAGTTTATGTATATATTTGAAAATCAATACTTCTTCGTACGGATACTTTAGAACTTATATGAACTGTTTCTTGTATTTCGTCTGTGTATAAATTAGTTTTTGTTGTATACGAAACATTTTTGTTGTTTATCAATCGATAGGTTAGGTTCGAGATTTAGAAAATAACTAAACCAGATAAGATGTCGTTGTCTTTAAATCTAGACCCAATAAATAATATTATGTTACTATGATATGAAGATAGAAGTTGGATGACAATGGAACCTTTAGTTTAGGCATAGGTAAGTCGGTGGAATTTAGTTAGTTAGATGTAACAACAATAGACACCATTTCATGGAACAGGTAGACTGATGTACACATACCTATTCCCATTATGTTGGTACTTTGGTATAACACTATTAAGCGAAATTATATGAAGGTTGATGAATTTTTGGCCTACAGATTATATTATTGTTAATGAATAAAATGATTGTAATTACAATGACCTACCTGTAAGTTATTTCAATTATACGAGTAGTATATTTAATAATACATAATGATCAAATATTTGTTGCAAATTCAAATTATTTTGGAAGTTGTAATCAGTTGATTTTTCAGTCAATATGTATGTAACTGACACTGATGAAATTTATACTACTGAAATCAGCAGTCAAACAAATCGTCTGTTTTGATACTCCATTTACTATATCATTTCATTTGAAAAAAGTATGAGTTTGACCTTTGTTGACCCCCTTGACGTGGCTTGATTGACGTCAAAAACAATAGGGTTCTTGCCATTTACCATTTGTAGTACATCCGTGCAAAATTTGAATGAAATTGTCATGCCTTACATGTACATAATAAAATTATTGTAATTACAATGACA
>JAQGAG010000627.1:0-14050 GCA_034696835.1 Lepidocyrtus lignorum
CAAGCTCCAACCTAAGACCTTCCAAAGAAACGACATTCAGAAGGAACTCCATGAGGATCTCGATTACAGCAGAGAATGGAAATCCGCGAGTTGGGTCGGGGTCATCTGCATAAGTTAAAATATCTAGCTTCCTTAAATGACAGTCACCGCGTTTTCGAATGTCCGATATGATGGCTCTCAACTCAGGATTAGTATATAGGACTGCTGGGCCTGGTGTGGCGCTGCCTTGGCGGCTGTTCATATCCATCACGAGATACAGCTCTTGCAATGTATGATGATCTTGAATAAAAATTATCAAGCTTCCCATCATGGAGAAATTTGTTGATGAAGCTCCGGACGAACGAAAGCTGAGGTGAGTCAAGCGAGGGAAGCGATTTTTGGTCAGGAGGGTTTGAAGGTTGGGTAGAAAATCATAATCTTGATAAGAGCGGTAAAGCTCAAGCTTCGTCAATTGGGGAAATGGTAGATTCTTCAAGTCGTCATTTCGGACTTTGGAGAGGGCCAGGGGACTGATTCCAAAGAAGGAAAGGTTTCTTGCTGGATTCGCCAATATTACGAAGACATCCGGAGGGAGGGGGCCATTTAAGTAGAGTTCCTTCAGTAGATAAGGGTATTTCAGGCCTTTTAAGGCGCTTTGCCATTGATCGGTTGTCTGTTCTTCGGTCTTAGCTTCTGGGTTTTCCGCTTCGTCGTCGCTGTCGTCGTCGCTGTCGCTTTCGTACTGGGTGATGGAGCATGACTGAAGCCCAATCTGAGATAAGGGCTCCAGTGCCGATCTAAAGCGAAGACCCCTTCCACTCACAGCCATTTTTCTTCCCACACGCTTATCAATTAATTCGAACCAGCGATAACAAGTGTGCTTGACATTTTTCAGGTCAGAGTCTGCCTCCAACTTCTTGAAGATTTTAATAAGAACCTGTAACGTTCATAGATTAAGGAAATGTACTGAATATCCCGAATTCTAACTTATTACAATACTGTTGAAATAAATGTAAAATTGGCATACTTCCGGTAGTAGATCATGGATGGTTGTAGCTTCGTCCATCTTTTCTTCTGATCTATTGAGGTACACCACTGGTCAGTTTGAGTTAAATGCAATATTTGATTACGTTTTCGCTAGGGCAGGTATGAGAATGAGAAAGTGCAAAACAGTGCAATTTAATCCCCCTTCTTTCGATAAAATCGCCAATGGAGCTATGCATTGAAAAAAGAAAAACTAGGAATTCTCCTTGGTTTCACTATCTAAGTTATGCAATGGCATCCCGTACCTTCACCATTATTGCAGTCACATAGTTTTTCATTTCTCCGACCTCAACATTCAGAAAAGACAGAAAAATAGATCCTTCCCGTCATTGCAAGTTGTACGGACAGTGAGAAAAAACTGGCCCTTCAAATCATTACGTTAATCTTAAGTCAGTTAGCCAATATTTTCACCACTCAAAATTTACATCTCAGAGCCAGAGCTCAAAGCTGATTTGCTGGTACCACAAGAGGAGGTACCCGACGCCAGCTAGACCACGACCAAGATGGATCCCCTCGACTTATTAACTGAAGATGTAAAGTTGCATCCTGAAATAACTTAAGAAACATTCTCCATGCGAGATTCCATTTTAATTTTTATCTAATTATTTCAGTGCTGGATGGAAATCCTGAAGCGAGTGAAGCATCCAAAAGACCTTTATAGTTGCAGCAAAGCATGTGCCATCTTCCAAGAGATCCTTTGGAGGAAAAGGAATCAGTTCATGTTTCACCTCATCCTGCCCCACATCTTGAAATACATCCCTGCGCCGGATCTCCCTCCCAATAATGAGCTGCAACAGTGGAAACCGTTGTTGAAATCCCGCCTGGTATGCAAACTCTGGCGCACATCTATCGATAAGCTTCAGGATGCTGAGTATCGATATTTATTTGAGAATGCGTACCTGTTCACTTCTGGAGAGGGGATCGAACAATTTTTGCAGCAGTTTGCGAATCATCCTGGAAATCCATTCATTGGACGAGTCGTATCCTTCGAGATCCGCCCAACTCCGCTGCTACTCCTCGCTGGAAACCAAGAAGGTCTGAATGCGGTTAGGGACCTAGGTGAAGGGAACATGGCTTTCTGTATTCGCAAAATGCGTCAACTACTGGAGCGTTTTGGAACTGAAATGCGGAAAGTGAGAATCCACAATTACGGCGATAATCTCCCCTTCTGCAAAAATATCCAGATGGATCTTGCCCACCTACCGAATATGCGCAGTCTCCATCTTCGGGGTCCCCACATGACAGACTTTGAATTGGACATTAGGAGCATAGTCGAGCTGACCGCTTACATCGCCGCCAATCCACTCCCTGATCTACCGCGACTGAGGAGTCTAAAGGTATTGGGGGTCAATAGGGCGATGATGCAATTGATCCTGAGGAAGTACGCCCCCCACCTAACATATTTTACTGCTTACGATCTACATGGATTCCCGTTACCAGAGCATAGTTTACGATTATCTAATCTGGTCAAGTTACACTTGTACGGTTTGGATGCAAGCACCTCTTTAGAAGGCCTGCGGCAACTCCATTCCCCATTGAGATCTTTTGGTTTGGAGGTGGCTGACAATAGGAACAGGCTTGGTGTGTGGCCAATAGACGAGCTTTATCGGAACATTGGACATCTTCCCATTCAGCGTTTGACTATCTGGGTTGGGCACGTGTTTTTGGGAGAGTCAGGAGCCATCCCTGCTGAACAGAGACCTCACCATGGCTCCATTTCCTCACTCAACTTGAAGTTTTCACGTGGAGTTTCATTCAACTGTCTTTTGTATTGCCCCGTATTGACCTCCGTCCATGTAGTCAATAAATATCGGCGACCACGTGCTCTTCCTAGGCATCCAGACGGGGTTCCAGAATTGTTGGATGTTGGTGAGCTGCTGAGACAGGAGGGTCATGACCTGTATCAGTCAAATATTTGGGATAATCTCCAGCACCTGCAGAATTTCAAGATGGAGGAAAGAACTGGCAATGCTAATCAGAGGAGATGCCTGTATTACAAAAGGGGGGAATACGAGAAGAGGAATCGGGAAAAGGAAGGAGGAGCTGCTGGTGATGGATTCTAAAATCCAGATCCAGAAGCTAGATTTTGAAACAGTTTCAAACGTAAAAAGTGGTCGGGGTCGTCTGGATGGGAGGTTGCGATTTTAAACTGATAATTACCTAATGATGAAATTTTTGGCTGGATGATTACTTAAATGGCTTATAAAGGATAACTTAAATACTCTCAATCTTACAATATATAATTGGATGGAATTTCATGTTGCGCCAAATGCAATTTAAATAATAAATCTTTCATAACGAATACAAAACCGTGACTATCACATTCACATAGGTAATATTTATTTACATGCAGAAAACTATAAATACCACGCTATTTGTAAGATTAAGTACGGCTAGAAAATGGAGGGTAGCAGCTCGCTAAGTGGTCGCTATTCCAAAATGGAATTTCCATTAACTTTATTAGTACTTTCACCCATTTTCTCTCCTGACTCATCTTCACATTAGGGCAAAGCTCGCTATTCCATTCACAATTGCGTCCGTCATCAACAGCGCTGTTTTACCCGTGACTATTTTAACCGGACCATATGAATATCCGATTCTTGGACATGTACGAAGCTCCATCCTTGCTACCTTCCTCGTTAAAAGGTACTTCCAGTAGTGCCTGAACCTCTCCCCATTTTTATACGGGATCCCGCCCAGTGTATGGAGGAGAAAGTTGATGCCCATTATTAGCGGTAATATGAGAGAACATGGAAGGTAGATGAAAAAAGGGAACACTTTGTACATCTTGACCATAACGTAACCACCACAAGTAGCCGCAACCACTCCCATCTCTACCAAAATTGCTGCAAAGTCTGCGACGCTTGTATTTCCAGTTCGGATCAAAATTGACAGAATTCGGAATAGCTTGAGTTTGGAGGGGAAAGTAGAACTTCTGAATGTCCTTGACCAATGGAAGGACCTTCCATACAAGTCAAATGAACGTGTATTAACGCCTTCCAACATGATTAGTAAGAACAGCATCACTGCAAGAATGGCCATTGCCGCATGCAGAACTAAAGCCCCGAAGGCGACACATGAAAATATTTTGATTGTGGCCCTTAAGAGGTATAGCTTTGATAAATCTTGTAGATCTAGCATATCCAAGAGCTTGTAGATGACCAGCTGAATGGGGCCATAGTCCCGGATCACAATTAACCCAGAAAATGTCAACGGGAAGGCGATGAGGATTGTTGAGCCAATTGCGTAAACTATGATTTCGTTAATTCCAGGTGAGCGCTTCTTGGAGGGAAAACCTTTAAAAAATAGACGCAATGGACACATGACATACGACAACTTTATCTGGAATTTTAAGGAAAAGTGAAAGTAGTACTTACCAACTGGAAAGACCTTCAATATTTTAAACCTTTGCGTGATCACGAAGCACACTTCTTCCGAATAATTTTTGAAAACTTGATACGCGAAATGGGCGATGTTAGCAGCTGCCGCGCCTAAAGTGTAGAATCCGACCTGTTCCCAATCCTGCCGCTCATTCCAATGGGACATGAGCCGCCGAAGCCGCAAAATGTACGTGACCACCAGCAGCCCCATTAAATGAGAGTTGAAAAGCCAAGCAGCCTTCCGAATCCTAGCACCTGTCGTTTTAGCATCTTGGTCTGCTCTTCTCATTTCCAAGTTGGAGGGATCCAGATAGACAGGGAGGTATTTTTGGATCAAGAAGAAGATGTTTAAGCAGCCTTGCGTCAAGCTCATCTTGATTGAATATTTTTTCTATTCAGACAGAACGTCTGGTTTGAGGTTCAAAAATTCTGATGGAGGGGGTCCTACAGAACGGTTTGAGTACTCCTCTGAAGTCCCAAATGGTTCACAGAAAACTATCCAAAAAGCAAGTCCCCCTCCCCAACATCAATCAACCGTAATACCAATGGGTTTTTTGTGGTGGCAAACGGCAACCTGAAGAAGTCGTTGAGCGCCTCGGGTTAAGCTAATTTATGTATTACTGTTTTTGATGCTGCTCTTTCAAGCGTCGTCTGAACCTTAAATATATGAGCTTGGATCACAAAACTACTTTTTTGATTCATGGGGCACCTCTCCAATTTGCGTTATACCTGTGGCTTGTATTTTGCAAAGTTTTTTACTTATACATACTTCTCGTTTCACATTTCGACGATAACGTCATAAAAAAGAATACCTACATATTATCGTACGTGATTACGAAAATGCCACGAGGCATAACTTTGAATGAGGTACTGATTTCCCAACATTTTTTTCGTTTGGTTACATACCTGTAATGTATGTATGGGTTTTGACAGATGTCCGTCTGTCCGTGTGCGCTCTAGCGTTTAAAGGCGTGGATCGATTTAATTCAAATTTGGCATGGACGTATATTTGTAAATAATGGTCATTTGTAAGAACTATATAGTTTTTGGGGCGAATCGAGTAACGGAAAGTGGGTCAAATGTCAAGCTCATTAATTTTTTTATATGACATGATATAGTAAATGGAATAACAAAAGAAAGGATTTTGATTGCTGATTTTATTGGTATATCTTTCAGTGGTGTCAGTTACATGGTCCATGAAAAATGACTGATTAAAAAATCCAAAATTTGAATTTGCAACAAACATTCGAATATTATGTATTTTTATAGTTCAAATAACTTACAGGTATGTCATTGTAATTACCATCATTTTATTAAACTTTTGGCTTACGAATAAAACAAATATGATAAAACTTTGCCGAGAACAAAGACAATTGCTTGACTTTAGCAGGATATTATACAGATAGCTTAGAAGTTTTATCTAAATCAATAAGTAAATATTATATCTACCTAAACTTATAGCTAAATTACCTAACTTCAATATTTCAACAATATGTGAGTTTGACTGGCACGATAAAAAAAAACATGGTTATTTTTTAATTTTAAGAAACTGGATATTTAGTTTGGATCATAAAGTAGCTGAGGTCGGCACAAGTCTTGCACTATTTATATCTTTTTTAAATATTGCGAAACTTCCAAAACCGGCTATAATGCTTCTAAGAAGTACTAAACGAGTCAGCTCGATATAACACATTTGCCATACATCGGCCAAATCTGTTATATAAAAATTTCAATAATTCAAGATACAAGATTAAAGTTCCAACCTCTCTTTATGATAGAGGTTTAAATGTTCCAAATGAATATTCACCTACCTAATTTAATGTATAGCTGAATTGCAGCTTTAATAACTTGTTCGTAATTACTAAATTTAGTGTAATGAGGGATTCAAAATGATTATATTTGCGGGGGAGATGAACTTAAAGGAGGAGACAAAGTTGGAGATGTTCATGGTTTTCCGGAGACATTTATCTTTTGTGGATCTTTCAATCGCCCCATCGTTAAGCTTGCCTCTTCGAATTGCATAATACCTACTTATCCCACGCATTTTACATACTAGTTAAATGACGAACTTTTGTATAATTTACAATTTTATTTTTAACATAACACAATCTATTTCTATCAGAATCTGAATTATTTTTAAGAAATTAATATGGCGGTTAGGATGCATTTTGCTCTGAGGCAATGATCGCTATTACATTTACATTGCTAAACACAATGTTTTTCATATCATGACTCTGATCTTCATAAAAGTATAAAGCTCGCTATTCCATTCACCATTGCGTCTGCAATCAACAGTGCTGTTTTCTCCGATGCCATTTTGACTGGACCATATGAATATCCGATTGGTGGACAGGAACGAAGCTCCATCTTATCCCGCTTGGTCTTCAAATGCAACCTCCAGTAGTGCCTGAACCTCTCCCCATTTCTATACGGGACCCCGCCCAGTGTATGGAGGAGAAAGTTGATGACCATGATAAGGGGGAATATGAGAGAGCATGGAAGATAGATGAAAAGAGGGAACACGTTGTACATCATGATCATGACATAGCCCCCACAAGTGGCCGCCACCACTCCCATCCAAAGCACAACGGCTAGAAAGTCTGTTAAACTCATATTTGCAGTTCGCATCAAAATCGACAGAATTCGGAACAGCTTGAGTGTGGAAGAGAATGTAGAACTTTTGATTAGTGCCCTCCCTCTTCCCCCATTCCCAATTCTCTGATGGAAGGACCTCCCATAGAAGTCAAATGAATGGGTGTTAATGCCTTCCAATATGATTAGTATGAACATCATCACTGCAAGAATGGCCATTGCCGCATGCAGAACTAAAGCCCCGAAGGCGACACATGAAAATATTTTGATTGTGGCCCTTAAGGGGTATAGCTTTGATAAGTCTTGTAGATGGAGCATATCCAATAGTTTGTAGATGACCAACTGAATGGGGCCATAGTCCCGGATCGCAATTACCCCGGAAAATGTCAGCGGGAATGCGATGAGGATTTCTATGCTAATTACGTAGACTATCATTTCGTTAATGCCATGTGAGCGCTTCTTAGAAGGAACACCTTTTTAAAAACCACAATAGAAACCGACATGTTCATGGTAAAATATGCGATTTCTGTATTAAGAAAATTCAACGTAATATGCTTACCAACTGGAAAGACCTTCAACATTGTAAACCTTTGCGTGATCACGTAGCACAGTTCCTCCGAATAATTTTTGAAAACTTGATACGCGAAATGGGCGATGTTAGCCGCTGCCGCGCCTAAAGTGTAGAATCCGAACTGTTCCCAATCCTGCCGCTCATCCCAATGGGATATGAGCCACCGCATCCGCAAAATATACGTGGCCACTAGCAGCCACATCGAACGGGAGTTGAAAAGCCAAGCAGCCTTCCGAATCCTAGCACCTGCCGTTTTATCATTTTGAACTACCCTTCTCATTTGTAAGTTGGAGGGATCCAGGTGGATGGGAAGGTATTTTTGAATCCAGAAAAGGATGTTTAGGGAGCCTTGTGTAAAGCTCATCTTGAGTGAATATAATTTTCTTTCTAGAACGTCTGGTTTTGGACTCAAAGAGTTTGATGGAGGGGGTCGTACTGAAATCACAAATGGGTGTTTCGTTGGTGGTAAACCGAAGAAGTATAGACCAGCGCCTTGGTTTAAGCTACTTTTTTATGACGGTTTTTGATGTTGCTCAGGCGTCCTCTAAATTTAAAATACATTATGTGCTTGGCTCCCAAAATACTTTTTTTGGTTTGAAGGAGTACCTCTCCAGTTTGAATAACAGTCTGTACAAAATGGCCTTGTTTTATGCAAACGGTTTATCCCCTTCTACTTCCTGTTTCAAATTTCGACAAAAACATGGTAAAAAAGTAGGTACATTACGTATCGTATAATACATGTCTATAAGAAATTAGCATAAGGCATAACTTTGAGTGAGGTACTGATTTCCCAACAATTGTTTTCGTTTTATTTAACTTTTCGCTGACAAATAAAAAAATAGGATAAAACTTTTCCGAGGACAAAGACGACTGCTTAAATTTAACGGGATCGAGAGTACAGATATCTTACGAGTTTCATCTAAATCAATAAATTAAATAGTAAATATTGTCAAAACTATATAATAGCCAATATTATCTAACTTCAATATTTTTAATAATAATATGGATTTGACTGGCATGTTAGAAAAAAAACATGATTATTTTTTATTTTTAAGGAAGTAAATATTTAGTTTGGATCATATAGTAGTTGAGGTTGACACAAGTTTTGTACTTTTTATGTTTTTTTTTAAATATTGCGAAACTTCCAAAACCGGGAATAATGAATAATCAAGTATTTTAATGTATAGCTGAATTGCAGCTTCAGTAACTTGTTCATAATTACATTAATTACAAAACGATTTAGTTCGATATAACACATTTGCCATACATCGGCCAAATCGGTTAAATAAAAATATTAATACAAAACAAGATACATGATTAAAGTCCCAACCTCTCTTTATGATAGAGGTTTAAATGTTCCTAATGAATATTTGCGTAATTTAGAGTATGGCTGAATTGCAGCTTAAAAAACTTGTTCGTAATTACTTACTAAAGTTAGGGTAAAGAGAAATTCGAAATGATTATATTTGCGGCGGAGATCAACTCGAAGGAGGAGACAAAGTTGGAAATCTTCATTGTTTTCCCGAGACATTTATCCCAGTAGGATCTTTCAATCGCCCCATCGTTAAGATTGCCTCCTAAAATTACTTATTCCACGCATTTTTATACAGTCAAATGACGGACATTTGTTTTATTTTTTTAAGCTTTATTTTTAACGTAACAAAATCTATTTATAAGAAAACATTTTTATTTTTGATTATGGAAACAATAATAGTTCCAAACTAATATGGCCGATGGGATGGATTGTGCTCTAGGGCAATGGTCGGTATTCCATTTACGTTACTAATTAATTTACATAATGTTTCCAATCTTCATAAAAGTGTAAAGCTCGCTACTCCATTCACAATTGCGTCTGCAATCAACAGCGCAGTTTTCTTCGATGCCAATTTGACTGGACCATACGAGTATCCGATTGGTGGACATGAGCGGAGCTCCACCTTATCATGCTTGGACCTCAAATAGTACTTCCAAGAATGCCTGAATTTCTCCCCATTTGTGTGCGGGATCCCTGCCAATGTATGGAGGAGAAAGTGGGTGACTAATGTAAGGGGCAATATGAGAGAGCATGGAAGATATATGATAAGGGGGAACACTTTGTACATCTTGATCATGCCATAGCCTCCACAAGTAGCCGCCACCACTCCCATCCCTAGGTTAACGGTTCCATAGTTTGCTACGCAGGTATTTCCAGCTCGTATCAAAATTAACAGTATTCGAAATAGCTTAAGTTTGAAAACGAAAGTAGAACGTTTGAATATCGCCATCCCTCGTCCCCCTTTCCCCAATTTCTGTTGGAAGGACCTCCCACACAAGTCATATGAACGAGTGTTAACGCCTTCAAACATGATTAGTATGAACAGGTCCACTGCAAGAATGACCATTGCCGCATGCAGCACTATAGCCGCGTAGGCGACAGATGAAAATATTTTGATTGTGGCCCCTAAATGGTATAGCTTTGATAAGCCTTGTAGATGGAGCATATCCAATAGTTTGTAGATGACCAGCTGAATCGGGCCATAGTCCCGGATTGCAATTATCCCGGAAAATATCAACGGGAATGCGATGAGGATTGTTAAACTAATTGCGTAGACTATCATTTCATTGATTCCAGGTGAGCGCTTCTTGGAGGGAAAACCTTAGAAAAGTCGCAATGGAACATATCTTTAGTGGGAAATAAGTTGTTTATGTATTAGGAAAATTCTAAGTATTACTTACCGACTGGGAGGACTTTTAATATTTTAAACATTTGCGTGATCACGTAACACAGTTCTTTCGAGTAATTATCGAAAACTTGAAACGCGAAATGGGCGATGGCAGCAGTTGCCGCGCCTAATGTGTAAAAACCAAACTGTTCCCAGTCCTGCCGCTCATTCCACTGGGACATGAGCCATCGAAGCCGCATAATGTACGTGACCACCGGCAGCCACATGAAATGGGAGTTGATAAACCAAGCAGCCCTCCGAAACCTAGCACTGGTCGATTTAACATCTTGGTCCGCTCTTCGCATTTCCAAGTTGGAGGGATCCAGATAGATGGGGAGATATTTTTGGGTCAAGAAAAGGATATTTAGGGAGCCTTGTGTCAAGCTCATTTTGATTGAATATTTTTCCTATTCAGAACGTCTTGCCGGACGGAGGGGGTTGTACTGGTCGGTTTACAGAAAACAATCCAAAAAAAAGCAAGTTTCCTTCACATCAATCAATTGTAATACAAATCAGTTTTTGTGGTGGCCAACCAACGAAATAGTCCTTTGCTTAAGCTATTTTTTATGACTGCTTTTGATGTTGCTCAGTCAGACGTAGTCTGAACCTTATATATTCCTATGTGCTTCCGTTCCAAAACTGTTTTTTTTTGGCTGAAGGAGTATCCAGTTTGAGTTAGGCCTGTAAAACATGAGTTTATATTTCATAAACCCGTGCATGAGTTTTTATTCTACTTCCCGTTTCACATTTGGACAAAAGCATGATAAAAAATTAATGGTTACGTATCGTACATGTCTGTAAGAAAATAGCACAAAGCATAACTTTGAGTGAGGTACCAATTCCCAACAATTCTTTTCGTTTTAGTTTTAATTTTAACTTTTGGCTGACGAATAAAAAAAAACATGATAAAGCTTTGCCGAGAACAAGAGTACTTGCTTGAATTTATCAGGATATTACAGAGATATCTTACAAGTTTCGACTAAATCAATAAAGTAAATATTGTATCCAAACTAATATATAGCTAAATATATATAACTTTAATACTTTAATTAGGTATATGGATTTGACTGGCATATATTTAAAAACATTTAAATTTTTTAAATTTAAGGAAGTGGTATTTAGCTCGGACCATACGGTAGTCGACACGAGTTTTGTACTTTTTATGTTGTACAAATATTGCGAAACTTCCAATACCTGTAATAATGCCTCAAGACATGCTAAACGGTTCAGTTCGATATTAAGTTTGCGGTACATAGCCTAAAAATCTTATCTAAAGTATCAATAATTCAAGATACAACAATTAATAAATAGGATATTATACGTAATTTATTTAAAATTCTCAATCTAGTTTTATGATAAAGTTTTAAATGCTTCAAATGAATATTCACGAAATCGCAACATCAGTAATCAAATGACTATTAATATGTAACATAATCTAGTAATAGGTTGGATATAAAAACTTATCAAGAATTAGAAAGGTGTGGGGTCATAGTAAACAATTAAACAAGTTAACCAAACGTGGAAAGAAAGGCGGAAACTTCCGGTAATAAAAGTGTTCATCATAGGCTCTTTGGCTCTTTACTATTTTCAATTTCTATCTCAAAAAATATATAATATTTTTACAGTGTTGATCAAGTTGATACAAATGGGATTACTAATAGCTCAAGGGAACAAAAAAAGACTATAATTGCTATAAGTGGATTGCGCAGTTTCTCCCAAGCCAAATTATGCGAATTGGACAAAGAACAATGGCTGGGTTTGTTAAATACAACTTATATAAATCCTTTCATGAAAGTTATAGTCCTCTTGTTTTCGCTAGTCAAGTGGCTCATAGCGGGAGGTATCACACGGAGTCCGGAAGATTCCTGTGAAGTCGTTATAACGTATGCTCAAGGGCCATCCCTTCACCGGAGTTTTGCACGGGCAAGGAGGGGGAAACAAGGGGGAGTAGGAGGCCGGGCCAGCATCCAGTTCCTGCTTCAGTATTGGGAACTTTCGCCTGAAAAAATGGAACAAATTTTATTAGCATATGACGAAATGCAAATTGGAGGGGTAAGGTGAGGGGGGGTATATGTTACCTCATGGTGAAAGCTGGACCCCTAGGTGGACGACCGATATCATAGATGGGTCCAGGGGAAATTGGTGGAGCTTTGTCCTTTCTTGTGCCCTTCCTATAATTGGGAGAAAGTCGAATGAAAAGTCATGGAATGGAATGAAAAGGGTTGAAAGCGAAATATTTGGAGGTTATCTTATGCTTACAGAGTGCATTCAGCTGCAGCAAGCTTATCCGGGATTTTCGGTCCTATGGCCCTGGGTAGCAGATATGCATTAGGTCCTGGGGAGATCCTCTTGTTTATGAGGGGAGTCCGGAGTCCAAGATAATGAGTGGGTGCTTTGTACTTGTACTTGTTCGTTGAAGGCATGACGTAGAGATTTGGGGAAGGGGAGGATCTCTTGTCAACTGTAAAATAAACATGGGCCATTTTAGATATGTATCATTGGCTGGAAGTGGTTTGGGGGAAAAGTGATAAAAATTATTGGAAGGAGGTCATCTTACTAATTGGAGTCTTTTGTCTGCACGTATATTTGTAGCCGGCGAAGTAGCCACTAGATTTGAGATGCTGAGGGATGAGATAAGCCGCTGCCCCGGGTCCGACATCCTTCCGGGAGATTGATGAGAGGAGGCCGAAAGTGTATTCAGGATTGATTCGGTGAGTTAGTCCATGGTTCCGCCTTCCCACGAGGGGTGGAAGCTTATAGCCAGCAGGGCCTGTAAAATGG
Source organism: Lepidocyrtus lignorum (assembly GCA_034696835.1). NCBI lineage: Eukaryota > Metazoa > Arthropoda > Collembola > Entomobryomorpha > Entomobryidae > Lepidocyrtus > Lepidocyrtus lignorum. Next base: position 13,050 of record JAQGAG010000627.1, read on the forward strand.
ATAAGAAAGGAGGTTAGATATATTGAGTAAGAGTAAGGACTTGTTGATGATGAATATGATGATGATTCGGTAGTTAGTGGGATTTTTAACAGTAAAGCTGAGGAGAAGGTCATACCTGGTCCACGATCGTAGAATGAAAGAGTTGGCCTTTTATCATAGTCATGTTTGCTGAATCCAGCGGAAGCCGGCATCCTTTCAGGGTTAGGGGGCTGATTGAGTACAAAATGGAATGACAAAAGGGATGGCGAGCGGATAGCTTTGGGCTAGCAAACTACTTCAAATCAGTCGTAAAAGTGGGAAGTCAATACAAGTTGTAAGCAGTTGGGGCTATGTGACAAAATGATAGACTAAACTAAATGAAATGGAATTTAATGCATTTAAGAAAGCATCCAATCGCCATTAACTACTACTACATAGCCACCAACATAAAGTAAAGAGGGGAATTTTCATCAATACTCTATGGATGGCTATCTTTCAATACGTTGAATTTTGACCCGTGGGGAAGTGGAATCTAACCACAACACATCTTAATTCCAAAGCAAAGACATAATGTCCGAACATGAATAGTTTAGATTAGAACATAATTGTTTCTGTCATCCATCCCATTTTATCTACTCTAACGGAAGTGGCACTTTGATATCTATGATTGCGTCCGCTTTCCTCTGTATTGGATGGATAAATGCCACCAAGATGTCCGTCCACAATTTTTTTTTCATTTAAACCTGTGAATACTGCGCAAAAATATTTCAGAATTTGGTCCGTAGCTCTTTTGCATTGTAGAACCAATTGGGCTTTATGTACTTATAAAAATGCATTCCTTCATAATTTCAATTGTAATTTTTGCATATTTTAACCAGGCCCAAGCTGTGCACTGGACAAGTCTAAAATTAAATAAGGGTGACATCATAGCATGTGAGCTAATTCCCCTTGTTTGCTACCATGTTCTTCTGGTGACGAGTGGATCCGATGATTTGGAGTCAGTGGCTCATATGGTAGGGACT
>JAQGAG010000628.1:0-14030 GCA_034696835.1 Lepidocyrtus lignorum
TTTATATTCTAAATTCTTCATGAAAATTTGCATAATATGACTTACAGCTTCGTTGTTGTATTACAATCAATTTATTGGAATTCAGTTAGGTACGTTAATTACAAGAGAACACAATCCCCAAAGCAAAATGCATTAATTATTACGTAATTTCATTTATCATTTATAACATATTTATACTTCATGTAAATATTTAGCCCATTTGAGTAAATAGAATTGAATTTGATTTAAGGCATATTTAATTTGATCCAACACTTCGACTACATCAACACCACTTTATCGATTTCCCATCATCCCATCGTCGTCGGGGCCACACTTACGATTAGCAAGGTGGCGAAACTCATCGCGAGGGTCCTCTCCAAGAAAGTAATAGTCAACATACTTCACGTTGAACTCGTTCTCCGCTTCCTCAAAAACGTAGGTCTTCTCTCGCAAATCCTTCTCATGTATGAAGGTAAAGTCCAATTTGGCATCGCGGCCCTCCATCAGCATAGTCCTAGTGCGTTCAGCGATGGCCCGAGCGGCTCCCGCAATGTTGGCAGCATCAGCACCCAATTCCATCTCCTCCGGTTCCTCCACAGCCGCTGCAGCAGCCACGTTCCTCCCTCTTGGTTTCTTGACAGTCTCCTCAGAATCCTCACATTCTTCTCCAGATGAATGGAATTCCTCCATGGGATCCTCCGATAACGAGGCGGGAATTGACTTCCCGGTTGCCCTAGTACTCATCATGTCGTCTCCAGCTTGAGAATTCCCCTCTCCTTCTTCTGACTCCGGCTTTCCGACCACCAGGAGCTGCTCGACATCTCCAAACGTTTTCCAAGAAGAGTCGCAGGCCACATGCTCAGGTTTTTTGAAGACGCCTTGTTCCACCTTCTCAGGTTTTACGGGTTCGACGATGGGGTAGACCGCGTCCTTAACTGGGAGCACAAATTCTCGGGATTCTGGGTCCTTGGTCACAGCAAGATGGGGAAACATCTTTCGAGCAGCCTCCGCTCCCTTGTTGTAGTTCCCAGTTTTTGATCTCATTTTCGCAAGCTTGTGCGGAACCGTCGAAGTGTTGAGGTCATCCTCGCCGTAGATCCTCCGCCCAGTCTTGTAATCAATGCGGAACATGATGATTCTCTGCAAGTTTTAGAAAACTAAAAGACAATATTAATTCGTTTCTTCATTAATGCCTAACCGTAACCAATTCAAGTATCCGTTGAATAAGTGATGGCTGTTCCATATTCTACTTAAATTTAACTATTCGGAAACAATCTTTGTTTAATTATCGGATTAAAACTCGGTAACTAAAATTGCATGACGCATAGCATTGGTTTTACGAAAAGTTACTAACTAAAGTCCGGAGACATACTATAACAACAAACCTCCAACTTGAATATAAACTTAATCAACGTTAACTCAAGTATAGCATAAATTACTCTCTCACATTAAGTTCTAAACTCGGTAAAATTTTACTTATACCTTTTGATGAAGTCACCAATCTGGCCTTATGATAAGATCAACTGCAAAATTGTGTAGATTGCCGGGCACGGGAGACCTTCCGAGTCCTTCCCTAAGAAAACAAACAACAAAATTTAAACAATTAACTAACTTAACAAAGTATGTAATAGTCAATTAATTGATCACTTCCGACTTCAAAACATCTGTGAGACGTTTTAATTATTCCTATTTTTAAGGATTAACTATTTCCATAATATCCTCTTGTTCTCAATGTCAGTTCTCACCTGTTTTTCGAACTCCTCCTAAAGCACTTTCCTTCTCCACCTTCAAATTCCGTTCGTTCTACTTTAAAACTCTAGTCTATAACTCCTTCGATAAATATCACCTCGCTACCCTGAAAATTATCCTTCAATTTAACAATAATCAGTAAATGAATCACAAAAGATTAAAATAATTATCAACGAAACAAAAGTTCAACTCCTCCAGCCGAGAGCTTGATACTGAGTGCTGAACAGAAGGGAAAAAATGAATGAAATGGACTCGCCCTCAATGCATTACTGGGATAGACTGCTTGTTGGTTGGTCGTAGCTCTTCTATTGTTGTGGTCCACGTCCAGCCAATATCACTTCAATCTGTATGTTCGATTTGGTTTGATACTCTAACATGGAAAGGATTACCCCTACTGGCATCGTGGCATCATCAACTGGGCTCTCGCAAACACAGTACAGCAACACAAAAATCAATTAAGGGTGTCCTATAGGCGGCGTGGCGAAAAGTGTTTTCTTTTATATTTCGACCGTGTGACATTATTTTACGAAATTTTTGGAAACGGTTTCTTATGAATTTTAAAAGCAACATTTAGCGATATTTTGAGTTTTTCAACAATCCATGTTTTCAGAGTTTAATATTTTTTTACGAAATTTAATTGATAATAAAATATCTTCGAAAATATACATCATTGATTAAACCAAAATATTTCTAAAAGTAGCTTTTGATATCCTTAAGGAAACGTTTCCAACAGAATTTCTAAATAATGTCACACGGTCGAAGTATAATCAAAAATCACGCTTTTCGCAGCGCGGGTAGTGGGCATACTGGGCATCCTTATTAACTTTACTAATTTACTTACATGTAGCTCACTTCTCAAAAGAGCATTTTGAACTTGGCGCCACACTCACAGGGATAAGATAAGAGAGATGAAGGGCTAGATTGTGCTATGCCTGTCCAGTTATGGTACTTTCCTTGTGAGAGTGCGGTGGGGCATTGCGAGGCTATCAAAGTAAACGATATACATAGGAAAAAATGTCTTTGTTGGCTTTTGTTAGCTTGCCAAATAGGACGCGTGGGTGGACGTTGTTATGTATGTAATGGACTACGCAACAACTAGGAAAAAAGGTTTTTGATTAAGGTGGTCGTAAATGGTGATTCAAGTTTTCTACATCGTAACTATTTTCAATTAGGAATGATAACTAATAAGAATTAAATGACAGTAATAAAGTTGTTTGACGGGTGTTTAAAAACCATTACAGCGATCATCTCTGAGCGATGATGTCAGCAAACTTATCTATCTGCACTCTACAGGTTTTAATGTAACATGTAAACGCAAAAGTGGCATTGTCATTTTGATTTAGTTTAACCGTCAATGCGTACTGTGTACTTCAATAACTTCACGAAGATAGGACGACAATTATTTATTTTTTTAATCGGTTGTTTCCGTAACAAAATTGCGACATCGCTAGTTTTTGATCATTTTTATCACACTACGAATCATTCAACAAATTACAATCTCATTCTCTTTATTGCAATCATTATTACATACCTACTTACATACCTGTTAATTACTTGCTGTTGGTGACGATAATAACGAGATAGAGAAGGCTTGTTCATGTTTATAGGAGTAATTTACAGTCTTATTTATGCGTCCTGTTTGTACATAGGCGTTATTGACACCCTCAGCAGTAGAGCCGGCTTTTTACGACACGGATACTTTCCTGGCATTGATTTTCGTGCGACAAAATATCTCTTTTCACGTCTGCGATCTATCCCTTCGATAAAGTTCGCCTTTAATATGTTGATTTGCCCACCAACGTTGCAAGATAGTTTTGTGTCAATTGAAATTCCCTCTAGTTCATAAATATTATCATCCTCATAATGGTATTCAACAGCAACAACCTTGATAGCATACTCAACAATACGATTCTCTCCACTAAGTATTGGAGTTGCGTGTAAGCTCCACCATGCAAATCCTTCTGGAATATCAGGTTCCCCGTCGTCACCATATGAAGGTTGGTGTTCATCCAGAAATAATCGAAGGCGAGATATAACTGGGCTTGTAGTTGCCTTCAACCCCGCGTCCACATCCAGAACGATGGATTTTTCCTGCCATGTGATTTGGTTGTGATCACAGGGTGGAAAATGAACCCAATCACTTAACTTCCAGGAACCGGTCGTTTCAGTGCCCGCACGTAGCTAAATGTATATGGAAAATAAAATACATAAAAGATTGATTTAGATCATGAATAAAAAATTTGAAAAAAGTTATATATGCTAAACTAACAAATAGTTAAAATACTTTCGTAACAAAGTCACCTTAATGACATTGGAAATTTCGTCATTTGATCTTTCAATGTTCTCTATAGATTCATCATTGGAAGAGATCGGTTTGATAGGAGCTGAATCTGAATTTACAGAGGATCCTGATGATGTTTTCGGTACAACGGATCCAGTAGTGGGACATCCTGCAACCTCCAGGAATTCCCTGGCCTTGGTCTTCCAGTGCGCCAGGTCTGCTTCCAAGTGCCTAGCTTTCTGATCCGATTCCAATTTCTGGTTGGCATGGCCTTTCCAATAGGCCAAATCAGCTTCCAAGTGCCTAACTTTCTCCTCCAATTCCATGTTCTGGTCGGCCTTACCTTTGCAGTAAGCAAGCTCCGCCTCCAACTTCCTAGCTTTCTTATCCATTTCCACTTTTTCGTTGGCCATCTCATCCACCTTTAATATACAGTAACTTAAATTTGAGGAGTCCGCCGAGGTGGTTCCTTCTCGACCACCAATGGTAGTAGGGGTCGTGTCTTCAACCTCCTTCCTTATACTTGCACCGCACTTTGCTGCCTATAATTTATACAGAATGTAAACGACATTTAATTATTTATTAATAATCAATTGATGCACGAGCATGCTTACAATCTATATCAAAGCTACATTACTATTTTATTTAGCAAAGGGTTTCCGTTTGAGTCGAAAGATCAAGTTAAGTTTGTTTCATTGTCCTTCTCGCCCTTAGCAGCCACAGTGCCATTCCCACATTTCGTCGGACCCTCCAGCCGCCACACAGATGACTTCGAAGTGGAAGGGGCTGCATCAACATTTCTTCCAACATCAGACTCAATGTTTGGCGTCTCCGTATCCTGTAATTATAATGAACATCACAATGAATTACTTGATGGGAAGATTGTATAAAATAACGCTGAACATTTACACCAGAATATTATAAGATTTTTATTCTCGGGAGTTAGTAAGAGAACTTATCTATTTAATTACATTGATCATGTTGGAATCTGCTCCACTGACGTCTTCAGCAGGAGACCGCAACACCTTCATATTGACCTCACCGATGTCCATGTCAGGTTTTGATGACAGATTCTGATTAAAGGGGTCGTCAACCAATTCATATTGATTGTTATCCATCCCTGAGTCCAGTTCCACTTTGACAATGCCCTCAAGCTGGGGTTCATCGGTAGCCGAATTCAGAGGGCTTTCCTCCTTTCGAGTTCGGGCTGCCGCCGGGACAGTTAGACGCTTTCGTCTGTTGGCTGGAGCCTGCCCACCACCACTGCTTTTCCTCTTCCCTGCCATTTCTTCTTCAGATGTCTTCTTGAAGTCTTCAACTAATTTCCAATTAACCGGTGGCAGTGGAGTGAGATGACTTGTGATGGCAAACGTGAATGGAAACTTAAAATCAAAAACGATAAGTTATAATTAAAATTAAAATGCTTTTAAATTTAACATTTCCGTGTCAATTTTAACTGAATCTCCGTCCGATCTTTTTCTGACAAGTACCTTACTACGGCCACTTCTTTGGGCAATAAGTAGTGGCAATGCCTAATCAATTAAGAATCAATTTTTCAAACCCGACAAAAACTTTTAGTTGTTAATGTACAGATCGGACACCCAACTCCTTGACCTCCCCTTTCTTTCCTAGTTAATTGATATTTTATTGAGTAATTTCACAAAATATTGGATTGGAAAATTTGACACCAAACTCCCTATTCATTAAGCTTTCGCGTACAAATTACTTTTAATCTCTGTTAAATTGTAAAACCAAAATGGACTCTTGCTCCCTAGACAAAACGCGTCAATTATCTCAAATCCACATTGAACAATAGAGTCAAGTCATCTATAATGGTGTGTCTTTCTATGGTAAGACGATTAGTGATTCGATGATGATCGGATATACCGAAACCGACCAAGTTTTGTCGCTCTCCCTACGCGCTAGGTACAGTTGTGTACACATAATTTCCAATCAAATATTTAGCTGTGGTGAGCGGACATAATGAATTGTTTTTTTTTCATGGTAAACAAAATTGATCAAGACCTTTTACATTATTACCTAAGTCCTATGCTCGACTTTAACAGTTAACATCTGCCAAAAGCGGAAGAATCAAAGAGATGAACGGATCAAGCAAAAAGCAAGGGAAAATTTTGTGGCGCAGAATACCCCCTCGCATCATATTAAAGTGTTTGCGTACTGATGCAAGGGAAGGCAAAGCAGAACCGTTGAGCTTGGCTTGATTACGTAGCTGAAAGCTAGTATGTATGTATAGCGATTAGATGGGATATCCGTCCGTCCGTCTCTTGGTCTGTATGGATAATAACTTTTGAGCGCAAGGACCAATTTCGTTCAAGTTTTTATGTAGCTATGCATTGTCAATAAAAAAGAAATTCGATTGCTTTTAGAGGAAATTCTATCCCTCGAAAGGAGTACGAGGTCATTAACTTTTTAGATCGCAAAGTTTATAAGTAGCGTATCAAAGGAAATAATTTTAACTGGTAAGTTTAACAAGCTATGTGTGGTTGTGTCGGTGTCATAGTCACTGAAAGATCACTGCTAGAAATAATATCAATTGTTTTGTTCGCAATTTTAAAATTTTTAATTTTTGAAACAAGGCCAATATCATTCGTATTACTATTCCATAATTTAGTTGCTTTGATTTCAGCTACGTTATTCTATTAATTATGATCAAATATTGGTTTGTCAATATTGAAATTTAAGTGGATATGAGTAATATGTATGTGAAGCGCTATGAAAGTAATCGTACTGCATGATGGGATGCCGGTATGACGAAAAATAAATCGTCAAGAACTTTGCCAAATTTAGGATAACACAGTATTTACATGATTTTACACATTTTCTCACGATTGTATGAATAGGCAGATACTCGAGTAAAAGTTAAAGCATAATAAAAACTTACCAGATAGTGAAGTTCGCTTCTTTAAACCTTTCACTTTCAACAAACAACTGATAAGAGTTTACAAGTTATATATAATTTTTGCTTTCAACTTCGCTTGTTCACTTTCTTGCTGGCAGGACTAGGCTGCCAAATCGACTTGTGTGTAACTAACGGAGATTATTATTTGAAACAATGTTGAACACAGAACACAAAACAGAAAGGTTTATTGAAAATTGCAAGTCCGGGTAGGCTAACGAAATTTATATTTTTCGTGGCCCCACTAATGGGTTTGTAGGCTCAAGAAGCAACTGGGGAGCTTGATTTTAACACTTTAGTTTGAGAGAATTAAGTGATCAGTCAGCTTCAGCTTCTAACATTCAACTGACAGAGGTGCCAAGAAAGTAAGATGTTGCATATTTTAAGAGAAGGTACACTGAAGCTTGGGTTGGGGAATACGATAGGATGGGTTAAAAAATAATGATGTAGAAGTTGACGTAGAAAGGTTAGGAGATTTTTCGATCCATACATTCTTCCATTTGTGTTTTGGTGATCCCTCTGTAGGGACAATAAACATAGTGACAGCAGGGTATGTAAAGAAAATGGAGTGATTGTATCCTTCTTGAGTTTTTTTCGAGGAAGCGTCGCGTCAGTCACAATAAGATGTTAAAAAACATGACTCATGAAATTTCTCAACGTTTTAGGTACACGAAGTCTCACACATCAAGCACACGGATTGTACAATATATTTATTTATATATCCACAGGAATGACATCACTATTGGTTTTTTAGTAAAACGTTTTAAGCTGCTTCTTTGCTATCCCTTCTCTATGTAATACGAGGGCCTTTATCCATTTTCTCCTACGGCATACCGAAAACCGATAAAGATAATACAGTAGTATATCCACACAAGGATGTCATTGTTTGCTGCATGCAATTCCTCACAATATGATTTTTAATCCCTTTTCACCCAATTTCAGTAAAAATTTAGTACCATCCATTGACGTATTCAAAGATAGCCATAACACATAAATGAAGCCATTGTAAACCTGAATTCAGCAGAAATATATAAAATGAAGAATTTTGGGTTTTTATCATTGGATGGCTTTTAAATGAAATGACTCATGTTTCTTGGGATCTGATAAGACAAATAGACTATAGGTATGTATTGTTTACTAGTCACGAAGAACAACTTATTCAGACTTATATTTCCGTCCTGCTCTATCTAGACATAGTCGACGTAACGAATTTAATTATTTAGTCGTTCATTTAACAAGCCATTCCAATAAAAAGTAATGTTGGGGTCTAGCCAATTTAACTTTAATCTTTACATACGGCTTGGTTTGATACTCTAACATGGAAAGGATCGATCATAGGGAGAAGATAGAAGAGATGAAGGGCTAGATTGTGCTATGTTTGTCTGCTTGCAGTTATACTTTTCTTGTGATGGTGCGGTGGGGTATTGTGAGGCTATCAAAGCATATCGTCGGTGATGTGACCCTATCGCGTAAGTAAAATCTGAATGTGGTGCGTCAAACACGTAGGTAACTCCTGTGCTTGGAAACCCAAACGCGTAAGTCAATTTAGATCTGGCGGCGGCGGCACCAATTAAATTGACTCAAGTGCTTGGTGCAGCCAGATCTACATTGATTTACGCGTTTGGGTATCCAAGCACAAAAGTGACCTACGTGTTTGATGCACCACAGTCAGGTTTGAATTACGCGATAGGGTCACATCACCGACGATATGATGAAGTAGCGCAAATTAAAACCCTTTTTGGCCTGGATGAGCGTTTTTATGTCATGGACTATGCAACAATTAGAAATAAATGTTTCATATTAAGTTGGTCGTATATAAGGGATTTGCGCCTTCATTTTTTCATGTTTTAAAGCCTTAAAATCTTTCATCTTATACACGAATGTGTCTAATTTTATTCTTTCCTAAAATAACGAGTTTTTCAAAAACTTCTATTATAGTGTTCTCAGAATATTAAAAACATAAAATCCAACACTATTTTATTGAAGTGATATTATCGAAGACCTAAATATCTAAACATGTAAAATTCCTCATATACCTATTTTATACTCTGAAGTTCTTATGCGATAATTTCCTGTAGCTGTTTGCATGATTTAAATAGCACGGAAAATGTCATCATTATTTTACCTGTACAATGTCATGTTCTCCTCCTCCATGTTCTAACTCACCTACTTGCACTTGATAGGCATTACCATAAAAACTAGGTACTTTTAACAATATCATGGTGACACAATATGCTGTAAATTATTTTTCCATTAACACAAAAACGTTAAAAAATGGTTTCGATTAGTTTCAATTGGATTACTTTTGTGTAAGGATTAGTCGTATTTTTGTCTGCAACAGGAGTGCTAGAATTGATATGTGAATGTTGCAGGGATGGAATTCCTCGGAAGGCGTCTGGTTGTTGACCGGCTTATCCTTTGTTATCACCACCACAAATGCTTTAAGTTTAGTTTGAGTTGGGGCTATTTTATCCCGGACGTCGGGTCTTCTCAGTTATTTATGCAGGAAAGACAAGGTTGGTTGAAGAAGGTCTATTTTTATTCGTGTATGCTTATTATGTCCCCTGTCTATGTACAAAGTCAGTAAAGATGTATAAAAGGATGAGAAAGTCGTTGTGAGGGACACGCAAGGACATACGACATGGCAGGAAATCATGTATCATAGCATCATTCAATAAATGCCCTTCTCTCGTTTCTGTTGTGCTGCAGCAAAATACTTTATACCAAATAATTAAAAGCAAATTTTCAAACAAGTAATGATTAGTTATGATTTGACTTATGATTAGTTCATTTGCTTTCATATAGTCATTTTCAGTAAAGCGTCTGTTCCTTTGAAAACGGTCAAGGTTGCTTAATTTAAAATTTAAGTACCTACGTAGTTATTTACAGTACCAGACCACTGTGTATAACGCTATTTGCGCTTCGCGCTCCTTGTACCCATTTAATCTGCAAGGTTTGAAATTTTATAAAAGGAAAACCAAATTTTTAAAATAATACTCATAAATGCTAATTATATTTTTTCTATATAATATACATGTTTTCAAATTTGATTAGATAAGGAGAAAACTGGCTGTCTCGTCCGGCAACAAATTACGGGAGGTCAATATAACCGTGATAAGCAACATGGGTGACCCACCTCAAAATGTGGAAAGAGATGCATTACATGCCGTCACTGCCAATAGTACCATATATTCAGAAGCTGCCATTAACAAAGAAACCCAGAAAAACTCTAGTTCAAGTGGTTCCGTATACAACTCACCAGTGGAAGGAGATCAAAATGGCAGCGTACAATTTTCTAATTCAACCGAAGTCGGAAAACAACAGCATGAGTGCCAGATCTGTTTCAAGTCGTTTGCGTGGAAAAGCTCTCTGAATGCGCACATCCAAACGCACACAGGGGAACGACCTTATCAGTGCCAGCTCTGTTCAAAATCGTTTGGGCAAAAAAACCATCGGAATGAACACATTCTAACGCATACAGGTGAACGCCTCTATGAATGCCAGCTTTGTTCACACTCCTGTAAGCGAAACGGCGATCTAAAAAAGCACATGCAAACTCATACGGGTGAGCGATCTCACCAATGCCAGCACTGTTCAAAATCTTTTGGGCAACGAGGATCTTTAAATTCACACATCCGAACTCATACAGGTGAACGGCCACATCAATGCCAGTTTTGTACAAAATCCTTTGCGCATCCAGGTGGTTTGAGCAGGCACATGTTAACTCATACCGGTGAGCGACCTCACCAGTGCAAGCTTTGCTCGAAGTCGTTTGGAGAAGTTGGATCTTTAAAAAGGCACATCCTAACTCATACAGGGGAAAAACCTCACCAATGTCAGTTCTGTCTAAAATCTTTTGGGGGACTGGACACTCTCAAAGTCCATATTAGAATTCATACAGGTGAACGCTATCACCAGTGTCCGTTCTGTATGAAATCGTTTTCTACACTAGGATCTCTGGAAAGCCACATTCGCACTCATACTGGTGAACAACCTTATCAGTGCCAGCTCTGTTCGAAATCGTTTGGAAAATTAAACCATATAAATGACCACATCCGGACTCATACCTGTGAACGGCCCTATCAGTGCCAGCTTTGCTCGAAATCGTTTGGGACGCAAGGAAGTCTCAAAAAACATAAGCGGACTCATACCGAAGAATGGCCCTACCAATGCGAGCTCTGTTCGAAATCGTTTCGGGAAAACGGGGATCTAAATCAGCACATAAAAACTCATACAGGCGAGCGACCTCACCAATGCCAGCTGTGTTTGAAAACGTTTGCGCTACCAGGAAATTTTAAGAGGCACATTCGAACTCATACTGGTGAACGCCCTTATAAGTGCCAGCTCTGCTCAAAATCGTTTGGGCAACGAAACCATCTGATACAACACATCAGGATTCATACAGGCGAACGTCCTCTTCAGTGCAAATTCTGCTCGAAAACATTTGCGCAACACCAATCTCTAAATTACCACATCCGAACTCACACAGGTGAGCGTCCCTACCAGTGTCAGCTCTGTTCAAAATCATATGGTTCAACAACGGGTCTGAAGGCCCATATCCAAACACATACGGGTGAACGACCTCACAAATGCCAGCTCTGTTCAAAATCGTTTGGGCAACAATCACATCTAAAAAGGCACATCCGAACTCACACGGGAGAACGTCCTTACAATTGCCAGCTCTGCTTGAAATCGTTTGGGTATCTAGAAGTTCTCAAAAGACACATGCAAACTCATACTGGTGAACGACCTCATTAATGCCAGCTCTGTTCGAAATCGTTTGCGGATAACGGACGTTTGGCTAGACACAGCCGAACTCATGTAAAATAACAGTCTCACCGATGGCAGCAAAATAATTTAAAGAAGTAATTAAATACCATGCAAGTTTTCTAATCGTACAAAAATATTCTGTCAACCCCTTTATACCCTTAAATCATTTTGATGTTTTTTATCACAGATCGAATTAATTACTTAAATTTAAGTTTTACGTTTATGTTTATACTTATGAGTTTTTAGGATAAGATGTACATATATTATACAGTTTTGATACTTGCAATACAATAAGTGAATAAGTTTAAGAGTTTAATTTTTAAGATTTTTTATTTGAAATCAAGGTGCTGTAAATATTGAATAATAAAGAGCAAAATTTGTATAGTTAATTTTTGTCAGCAATAAGTTTTTCTGCAATGCGCATTTCATCAGCTACAATAGTTTACTTATACAGAAAAGGTAACTAAACTTGTGGTTTTACTTTGACGTACATAGTTGGTGCACGCCATAGACTCATTCCCTAAAACTTATCTCATGCACTCATGCATGCACGAGGCACATGTCACAAGCAAGTCTGAACGTCAACAATATTTAAACAAGCAATAAGATAAGTAAGCGTAGCCACGTACGTGATTCAAGTCTTTCAATCGTATACATATGCATTTCGAGTGGTAGGATGAGTTGGCTAAATTACAGCGACCACTTATGGAAGGAGCAAAGGAGCAATGTTCGGTTGGAAAATGATCTTATGACTATCACCATCACCGATGTCATTTTTTGACAAATTTATTAATTTTTATTGAAGTGTAAAATATTTAACATACATTTGGAAGCCGCACTTGTCTGACGATGAGTAATAACACGCATTGACGAACTACAATGTCCAATCAATCTATCATCAATCAATATCATTCGCGAGATAACATTTGAATAAGTTTTTATTCACACAATTAAAATAATATAATTCAATACGCTCTTTACATTTCGAAGTCAAAAGTTTCTATATAAACTGAAATGCAAATTTTACTCCGATCAGTTGCTGTTAGCAAAACAACCAATAAAAATTCCAGTTTAAATAACGTAAAACAGTAAACATTATAACATTTCAAGAACTTTTGTTTAACAGTTTAAAATGAAAAATACAATCAAAAACGTATTTACTGCGGTTGTATTGGGTTGTGTAATGGCCCATTCCTTGATATCTGCTAAACCCGTGAATTCTTTAAAAGCCCGGGTATGCTTACTTTATACTTTATTTCCAAACACCCAACATAATATATGTAATTTGTAATTGACCGTTTAATCTCAAACAAACATATTATTATATCTAGGTAATTCAAATTCTTCAGATGATCACCACACGACGGCTCTAGAGTATTTAGGCACCGTTGATGGAAAGGCCTACTTCATAGATACTGCAGTTAAGAGGGTATGATACTCATATACAAGTTTACTAGCTCTTTTTATTAGGCCTGTAGAAATGTTTAAATGAAACCTTTAAATTTGCAGGTATGGAGGAAAGCCAAGGAATTTTGTGTCGCATCTAATTTACAGTTGGGCACAATTGAATCAGAAAATCAATATAGTTTTCTGAACCAAACTCTACGCAAGTATGAACTATCTTGTAAGTTGGTTTCCAGACTTTTAAACTACGAGTTGTACCGTAACTTAAACCGACTAAAAAATTCTACCATGTTGAAATTGTTATCTTTATAGGGTTCTGGACCGCTGCCCACGAGTCTCGACAACGCTCAATGATAACGTGGGACGGTACTAATGACAACCTTGATAAGCCCTTTCTTCGATGGTGGTACTGGGGTAGTTATGATGAACATTATTGCATGGCCATACGAGTGCAACATGACTATATTGGCATAGAGATTTATCCTGGTGAACAGGAAGAGTGGAATGTTATATGTCAAACCTGAAATATTTTCTGACAATTTATGAAAATACATTTACATTTGAATTGAGACAATAAGTGGATCTTAATTTAATCCACATAAGAATAAAATTATTGTAATTACATTGACGTGCCTTTAAGTTGTCTGAACTATAAATTAAATTAGCTCACGTGAATGTTAAGTTTGTTTTGCATATAATAACTGTTCATATGGCTTAATACCTTACATTAAAAAATTATGTCGCATCATCCATAAAATTATCGCACTGGAGCATGGATGCGAAAGGATAGCATGATAGTTAAAATACAAACAGAAGTATTTATTTAACAATTGCATAATATTAAAATATGAAATACAGGTAAACCGCGATGTTACGGCCGCGTAAGGGCCGGATTTTTTCGAACGTTATAGTTAACGGCCGCTATAACGT
>JAQGAG010000629.1:0-14021 GCA_034696835.1 Lepidocyrtus lignorum
ATTAAAACTAGACTGAGTTATAGAAGTAGATTTGTAGATTAGACGTGCGCTTTTAGTTTCATAGTAGAATGAAAAAATATAAGTTCCCTTTTCAACTTATCATCATCCGCGTTATAAATATCCTACTCAAATCGGATTTTGTGCAGGGAATAGCTAATTAATGCAAAACTGACCTATTCTCACACTCGGCAAGACAAGCGGATGGAGATGAATGGTTTAAATTAAATTAGAACAATATACTAATACAAATGAGTTTTGATTGAAATCTGAGTTGAAAAATAATAATTAATGATCGCGACAACACAATCCATCGAGTTAATTATAAGAACAACTTCGATATTGGTTAATAATCTGATGTGATGTTAAATTTTTGTGTAATGTAGATCTAGGGTTTCCCATTTAGTCCATTCAGCGCAACGGATTTACTTTTCCATGAATTTTATGGGTTCGTCGGTAGCAATTCTTAAATTGACTCAAAAGCCTATTAACCTAACGTAACAAAACGGATTGCAAATTTCTTGGAATCTCAAAAGTGGCTAACCAAGTTTGTCACAAGTCAACTGTCAACTACCTTACCTAGATTCGCTTATGAAAAGAACAGTACTAGGCATAAAAAGTTTGGAAGGAAACTGGAAAAGCCTAAGTTGGCGTTACATGAGTAATTTGGATGATTAAGTCACAATCAGTATTTGACTAATTCTAGCAAATGGATTGGAAATTGAAATGACAAAAGCAAGAGTTAGTCAATAGTTGAAATAGGTAGCTACTGAATATGTGTATCGGAATAAGCTTAAAATGGTTTCATAAATTATACTAGACTTTCTTTTCATGTGTGTATGACAGTTGACCGTATAAGAAAACCGCAAATGCTGTAAGAGGTATTTGGAATTTTCCACAAAGAATTTACAAAAAAAAACTAGTGGTTTGCACTTGATATTAATTTTTTAAGGATGTATCAATGTAATATGACTTATTCGCCATTTTTATTTCACATTGTCCACACGCAACATGTTAGGCTTAAGTGGACTCATACTTACCGTCCTGGTGTTATTGGTGACATACTTCTGGATATGGGGGAAGAAGCGCAGAAATCTAGGGGGGATAGTAGCCCGGTTGCCACCCGGTATACATTTTTGCTATTTTAAAAATTAATTTAACCATGCAATTACACTATGTGAAATGCAACAATAATTGTTAATTTCCAGGTCCTCTCAGAAACAATACTCCCTTCGTAGGTTACCTTCCATTCATGGGCACAGCTCCTCATATTCACTTATGTGAGTTAGCTAAGGAATATGGGGAGGTGTTTACGCTGAGATTTGGGAGTTATGAGTGAGTAAAATTAACAACGTTTTGAAATTTGCAAGTTTTCGTAGTTAATTAAAATTGGCAGGTTTGAGTTTCAAGAAATTCATTTTGCCCCATAGCATTGTCGTTCTAAACGATCCCAATCTGATTCGAAATCTCTTCAAGGAGCCCGCATACAGCGGTCGTCCCAATCACCTCCTCGCCATGAGCCTATCCAAGCATGGAGTGACCTTTGCGACCGGAAATGAAGCCCACGAACAACGACGGTTTGTTCTAAAAACGTTGAGGGATCTGGGTTTCGGAAAGAGCTCGATGGAGACCTCAATAGTAGAGGAGGTGCAAGAGCTTGTTGCCCATTTCAAAAGCTTTCCAGACGGGACCACCCACGAATTAACTTATCTTTTTGGGTTGAGCGTTATCAATGCTCTCTGGGATATGTTGGCCAGCAGGAAGTTCAGTTTAACTGACATGATGGCAAGGAGGGCTTATCAAGTTTGCATCGAGTAATTACAACGTACAACATCTACCATTGCATACGAATATGTGTGTGAGCAATACTAAAATTGACCTTTTCAACAAATTTTTTACAGAGGCTTTATTGACCCACCCGTTTCAGGAGCATTGTGGTTCCTCCCCGTAATTGCAAAGGCGTTTCCACAGGCGTCCGGTTATGATAGTGTTGTAACGGCTTGTGATGAATTGAAGCAACTTGTAAGTGAGGTTGTCAATTCTCACAAGGTGGAGTTCGAAAGGACTCACGTGACCAATGACTTTGTGGATCTTTATTTGGCTCGTATCGAGGAGGAGAAGGACGTCGAAAGTAGTTTTTATGGAGAAAGGGGATGTAAGTACCGTTCAGATGAAATTCAGATGTCGCATTAATAGTTGAATTCTTAACACCTTTCCTTTTAAACATTTCAAAGACAACAATTTGGTCCATGTCCTAATCGACCTCTTCACTGCCGGCTCAGACACACTCAACTCATCCATAAACTTTGCGATAAAATACCTCTGCGAAAATCCTGAAATCCAATCCCAAGTTCATTCCGAACTGGACAAGGTCCTAGTTGAAAAAGGACACTCAAAATATGTGAGCCCTGAAGACCGAAAGAAATTGCCATTACTCGATGCAGTCATTACGGAAACCTTACGGATAAGCTCGATTGTGACCGGTGGGATTCTACATAGCACAACTGAAGACACTGCCCTTGTGACCTCAAATGCACAATATAATTTGCCCAAGGATACTATCGTAATGGCGAATTGGTACTGGGTTCATCATAATCCTGCAAATGGGTGGGTGAATCCGAATAGATTTGAGCCGGGCAGATTTTTAAGTGGAATCAATAAAAAGGATGATGTTCTAGCATTCAGTACGGGGAGGAGAGTTTGCATTGCTGA
This sequence comes from Lepidocyrtus lignorum, assembly GCA_034696835.1. NCBI lineage: Eukaryota > Metazoa > Arthropoda > Collembola > Entomobryomorpha > Entomobryidae > Lepidocyrtus > Lepidocyrtus lignorum. Next base: position 2,710 of record JAQGAG010000629.1, read on the forward strand.
GCAAATGGCTCAAGTTGAATTCTTCTTGTTTTTGGGAGGCCTACTCGCAAATTTCACGTTTGAAGGGGTAAAGCAAGATGTCGGTGTGAGGAAAGGGAATGCTGGAGAGTTTGGGGGAATTAAGCCGGGACTGGTACTTAATGTGGATGGGCTAGTTGTTAAAGTTAGGAATAGGTCGATTGAAGAATAAATTAGTTTTAGTTGTAATGCATTTTTGTCAAATTGGTCATGTACATCAATAAGTCATATAAAAAAATGAGTTGCTTTTAATTTTGAGTGATGCCAAATAGCACTTTGGCGTAGATCTTCAAGGAAGGATGAAGAAATGAATTACGAAATTAAAGCCAGATTATAATTAAAATGATTGCATTGAATGTAAACAAACAAATTAATTCTCGTATTACAAATATATTCATGCATAAAAAACGTGCTAAATTATAAACATCATTGGATAAATGCAACATTGCATAATATATGACTCAAGGCATGCCCATGTACATATACCAAAAATATAAGCTTGGTAGCTTGGAGGTGTCTTTCTTTTCCTTCCTATACAAATCGTAACTTTTGGATGGTGTATATGACAAATCGGTCAAAATAAACTGGCAATTTGATAATGCTTATCGCAAAATAGAAGCTATTGAACATGCCCACTCAACCCATTAAAATTTGTCAATAGTCGGTTTTTATGTTCGGATATCAAATTTCCTGGAGCCGAGCTCCATGCAAGCATCGCTACATGAATACGCGTTTTCCCTTCTTCATATTTGAGCTTAACATAACGCATATTACACATTAAATTTTAATGATGTTATTTACCCCACATTCGTTCGTTTAAAAAAGCTATTGAAATTCGTAAGTTTGGAATAGGAGCTAAAAGTGTAACAGTAGTATATAGTGAGTTGTGACGTTATGACCCAGTTATACTGCGAAAACAAACATTCCTAGAATCATTGAAGGAGGTAGGGAGGTTACATGATTGCTCCATCGTTTCATTGACGATCACATTAAAAACTATGGCCATGCCGTTGACAATAGAGTTGGGCTATGTCCTCATCATCACAATTCAGTTCGTTGCCCAAGGTTAGCCCAACTGTTGGTCTCATGTCCCAAAAGGAGTTTGACGGTTGCTCCGAAAATAAAACGAATATTGGTTTATTGATAGAAAAGCTTTTATTAGTTGTGGTGCTCACAAACTTGGAAGGTTTTTGTCAGTTGCGAAAGCCATTTCGCTAGCTCTACTAATACTCCAAACTGTTGATTTTGTTCCTGCATTCTAACCTTAAATAGCCAAGAAGGTGCATGTTTGCGTTCCACAGCCCGATCCAAAATTACTTTCCCCAAGTATGACAGAAATCACCAGTACCTGTGTTCACAGCGATGACTGCAATAATAATGGCTCGGGGTATCAGCACACTCCCCTCTCTCTAGGATGCTGGACTGGAGACCTTCAATTGACCACGTTCTTAATTGATGAGGGGGCGGATCCAAATGGGAAGACACTCCAGGGCATTCTCCCTCTCCATTTTTGCGCCATGCAAAGCAAGAGCTTACCAATCCTCCTGTATTTACTGGAGCATCCAGGAATAAAGGTGGACATCAATGCTGCCACTGAGGGGGAAGGGAAAACAGCGTTGATGCTATCATGCTCAGCCGGCCTAGAGAAAACAGTCCAAGTACTGTTGGGAAAGAAGGCGGAAGTTAATAAGCAAGATGGGTTGGGGCAAACAGCAATTTTCTACGCGGTGAAATCAGGTCATGTTGGGATACTACAACAGCTAATTTCTCACAGTCCCGTTGCCTGTGTCCATCTTCGTGACGATGAGAATGCGAACCTTCTCCATCATCTTATTGGAGCTCGTTCGACAATCCTGCGGAAGTCATTTAAACAAATTCTGGGATATTTGGTGGAGCAGGAAAGACTGGACATCAACACGAAGAGGCTTAATGGAACCACGCCATTGCACCAAGCTTGCAAATTTGGATTTGTGTCCGTTGCCAAATATCTTATTCAAAAGGGAGGGAATCTGGAGGCAAAAAAGGATACATGGGAAACCCCACTATGGACTCATCTAAAGTCCCAAAAGCCTAAACGGGAGATGATAATGATGCTATTTGAAAAGGGGGCAAATTTCCATGTCAAAAATCCAATCGGAATGAGTCTTATCGATTATTCCAAACAATACCTGAAAAATGAGGGGTTGACTGAGACGCTTGTCGAGGTGCAGAAGATATTGAAGAGAAGGAGGATGGAGGCGATGCGGGCAAAGCGCAAGGCCATTTGGAGCAACTATGAAAGGACTAGTCCAGTAGTTACTTTTACTAGTCCACCCAAATCCCCAGTGGAGCAAGTGGACCATGAAAAGTCTCCGGAACCGGGATTAGTGAATGGAGGAAACGACATGCCAAAACAGCCTGGTGCAAATGAAGACTTGAGCGCTGGGGATGCGGATGCTACTGAAAGCAGCTCAAACAGTAGCAGCGACTCTTCCACAAGTGATGATGATGATTCAGACAGTGATAGCAGCAGCGTAAGCAGTGTAAGCAGTGACGATAATACCAACGAAGAAGATAATGGCAATTCCATCATTGTTCCCGAAACGGTTCAAGTTTCTGCCGTCTCTACCACCACCACGGCCATCTCCGGAGGAATTGATACGAATGGGGTGACCACACGACAGCAAATAAAACAACTGGAGAACACACTCACGCCAAGACATATATCTTCTAAGGTGAAAATCCCTGGCCTAACTCTTGTAAATGGAGATGAAGATCACGATGTCATTACCATTACCATAAGCTCAGATGAAAGTGGGGATGACACTAACAACAACAAGGGAACTGGACAATCCACATCCGATTCTTGGACTGGAATGACACGACGGAGTCAAAGCTGTAGTCCAGTGGCGGCAGAAACTAACGACGCCCAAGCACAAAAGATAACGCGCAAGCGGAAAGCGGAGACCGAGGTCATCACTCTTTCTGACTCTGACTGAATCTGTTCAAAAAAAATGCACAAACTGATGTATTATTAACATTGTGCTCCAATTAAAGTCTGTAAATAAATGATTAAATTGAATGATTTGTTTTTTTTAAATATTCATTTCTGGCACAAGAAAGCATAAAACACTTAACGGAAACTGGATCATCATTTTCCTTTTAAAAGAAACAAGTTTACGGCTCCTCTCCCACTTTACTTTCATGTTTATGCATAATTTATTTGTCAGCTCTAAAACGCTATGGGCATAAAACCGTTTAAGTTTCTGGAGAAAGCACTAGCTTACACCACATCACATTTTTCCATACAGGAGGGGAATATCATCAACATGACTTTTACATGTCCATAAAAACCTCTCTCGTGTTCATGTTACCAACAAATTATTGATCCTCCGTGCACTCGGCTCTATTTAGACTTCACCATTATACCATACCATCCAGCTCTAGCTCTAGATTTCTCCACGCATAAAGAAAAAAACTGTATGTGAAGTGAAAGCATACTGGCTCTTGTGGAGGTTCAACCTATGCCCGTGTAATCCCACTGTCGCTATTTCAAGGAGAAAGTATGTAAATATAAAACTTTCATGCATACATACATTAATATAGATATAGGCAAGTTCATAAATATCTGTATAATTATATGCCTATTCATTTCTGCATGACAGCATTGGTCATATAATACTACTTAGAATCTGAGTGGATGGAAGGGACTCACATTGTTCTGTGGGAAAATCCCTGTTACTACACCTTTTATAGGGGAATGTTATGCATATATTTGGAGAAATCCCATGCTTTCACTTTCCCTTGACGTACTGAAAACACCAATTCGATATGGTAGTTGTATATCCTTGTAGGTATTATGGCCAATATTATTATAATCCTTTCACTTTCACCAAGTTCCTATCATGATGATTCAGTTTGTAGGAGAGGTTTTGCTTGGAATTTTAAAACAGAGGCGACAACTGTTTGTTAACTCGGGTTTAAAAAGTCAATTAAATATGAAGAGAAAATTGGAGATTAAATTTAGTTGATTTCAGCGAAACAGATTCGTGAAAACAAGTGTGTTTCAAATAGGCTTGCAGTGAAATATTGGTAGGTAGTTGAGTGTTGGGTTGGTCTGGGGGATAGAAATGGGAAATTATTTGTTTTTGAAACTTTGATTTTGATCTAAATGACCATATATGAGTTGTAATGGGCTCCTTAAAAGGTAACTATTAAAATTGCACCAATATCAACCGCTGTTTTACCAACACTATGTTTAAATTTATGTTTATTGCTGATATTAAAGCAACATTATTAATTAATTGTTCTGAATTTAGCATGGTTAAACGGAGCCACCATAAGGAACACCAAGCCAGGGAAGATTCAGCACTTTGGAGGAAACTTTAACAGTTATATTACGCTGGATGAGGCGGTTATGATACCATATGGGAGGATCTGTGGGAAGCTTTTACTGGACTCTAGTTTCCATCCGAAGACGACAGGTCAGTTATACTTTGACAAATTGGTTTAATTTTTGGGATACATATTTAAATAGTGATTTGCAAAAAAATGCATAAAAACTGAAAATTAATTTTCTATTAAATAGGTTGGCGAGTTCAACTTGAAGCAGAATGCATTTTAAGACTGACCACTGCAGGCAAGAATGGGAGGATGGTTCACAGGAAGAAAGTCTGCATCTTGGAAAAAACGGAAATTGACGACAAGGGAGATCTAGTGTCGCCAATTCGGGATGACATGCTCCCTCCCACAGAAAGTCATAAAGGTAACGTGAAGTAGTTGGCTTTCTAACTTTCAAAAGCCTGCTTTGGAATTACAATAAAGTTTTCTATTTACAGTTTACGTCCTGCCAATAAGTCGGAGCGGTCCCAATAACACAACTAGCCTGACAGGAGCCTGTTATCGTGAATTCTCCTTGCCAATTCCTGGGGACACCCTCCCAGCCCCTTTTAAGAATCCGTATGGATCTCTCGTTTACAAGGTTGTGGGTTATCTCCGTTCATACTACTGTCGTTACGTACCTGTGGCGGAAGAAGCAGTTTTGTATACAGGATATCACAACCTCTGTCAAAATCATAGGTAAAATTAACCATATATCAATGTCCTGGTATGTCGAATGGTGATCTATTTATTACAATTTATTTTTCAAATTAATTAATGAATTTAACTAGGGCTCAGAAGCCAATCAACATTGAACGTCCATTCAGTTCCACTGAAGGTCTCCAAATCGTTGCCAACTTGTCTGCACAATCATCTGGCTACCTTCCCGGGGAAGAACTTCCCTTCCTACTCATCGTCGAGTGTAATCGCTGTGTGCCAATCGTGATGAAAGTCTTTCTCTCCCAGAAGATCACGTATAATGTGGATGGAATCATTAAGAACATGTTCACCACGGTGGATGTGAAGCAGAAGGAGGATGCTATTGAGGTCACCCAGCAGGAGATTATCTGGCAGGATACGCTTACTCTTCCCAGGAACCTGGATCCTTCCTATGGTTCTCATCCGGCTTATACAGTGAAATATGCCATTAGGGTAAGGGACTACCAATTTATGATTGAAAATAATTTTTTAAACAGTCAATGACTAAGATTAAATTTTTTTAAATCCCGGTTTACAGTTTAAGCTGCACATTGGAAACCAAGGAACGCTTGAGGGCGCCGCCCCAGTCTACGTAGGCACTACGAGGGAGCCCATCGAAGCCGTAATGATCTCGGGCACCTCCAGCACGGTACCCGAACCCAGCACTGAGGAAAGACTGCATGATATGGGGGCAAATAGAAGAAGTGGCTCTCCTGTTTCAATCCGTTCGGACACTTCTGTCACGGTCGGAAGGAAAACGAGCTTGCCCACCTATTCCCAACTTTCTTCGAGAGCCGTTTCTCTTGAAACTTGTAAGCAAATTTCGAAATCATAATTAACTAACTGACTTTCCCAATTAGTTTTTAAAATGATTTTAAATATATGACGATTTTTTCCTCACAGTACCTCCAGCATATGACGAAGTTGTGCTAGAGTCTGACTCGGAATAATATGGACATTAGGAGCTAAACCAAGATAATACATTTAAATGTTTGTGATGTGAACGTGATCGTGATCAAGTATTAATTTTGATTGCATTTTGCATTACTGTCAAAGGTTGTTATCTTCGAAGAATACGGAACGAATTCTCATAGCATTTATCTTTAAAAAGTTAGATTGTTTCAGAAATATAAAGTTTTTAGATCCCTACATTACTCATGCATGCTCTATAGTCTATAGCTTCAAGATAGGAAACGATATACATACCTACTCCAAAAAAATACATGTTTGCATGTCATTTCTGTGTTAAAAACTTGAATATGAAAATGTAGATAATATTGAATGTGATTTTATTAGAATGATAGATTTAGTGTAGCTGAGGATATGAGCGCGTTGTTAAAAATTTGTCGGACGAACGGATTCAAAACATATTTCAAATCTTATTAAAAGGAAAAAATATAGCTGTTTGATTAGCTTTTTTAATTTTTCTTTGCTTTTATGGCAAATTAAAAAGGAAATTCCCGAAGAGGGAATTTAAAATAACAATAAATTATATTATATAAATAATATTTTATAGTCTTCAACATAAATAATAAAGATCGATTGAAATATAACAATGCATAAATATTTTGACTATTATAAACTCACATGGATCGTATGTGACATGAATCGCTCTCACAATTATCCAGTGAGAACGGCATAGGTATAAAAAAAACGTTGCAGAAATACGCGCGGTATGTAGAAAAATTATAATTTGATTCGCACAAATTGCAATTAGGCTGCTTATTTACAAGACTATACATTCCGAGATATAAATTACACTATAGCACCATACAACCCGACTGACTGATGATGATGATGATGACTTCCTTCTAAACTAGAAAGTGTTACCAGGGTCTCTGCGACAAATGGTGAAGAAGGTAACAGTGGGTCGGCTTCCTTGGAATTAATCGGATCGTTTAAAATGGATGAGGAACGGGGGCGAAGAGTTGACTTTTGGAAAACGAGATATGAAATAACTAGTACGATCTGGAAAGTTAAAATAAAATCATATCAAAGTTAATTAATTTAAAAGTCAAAGATAGTACGGCCAAACAAGGTTATAAAAGTAAGATTGACATCACTTACTAAACATGCCATAGTGGAAAGAACGAAGAGACTTGCCCATTTGAAGCCAACTTCATCGAATAAGACACCTCCTATGGATGGACCTAATTTGAATTTGAATTTGTCATATTTATTTGCAGGACATTTTATATAACATGTGATTTACATAATATGTATTGTTTACATATATATGTCTCTTGTGGGCGAATAAAAGAGAAAATTTTCTAATTCGTTCTACAAACCTAAGAACATGCCCAGTGACATGATTGATGTCCACATACCAGAGACCACTGAGTGAGTGCGGGCATCATTTTGCATTTTCCCGCTGGCCCTGTTAATTGTTTAATGAAAAATAATAATTAATTAATCATGATAAGAAATTTAACTGAATTGAGAAGTTGATAACTTACACGGCATATGAGAAGGCTAAAATAAATAGGGAAACGAACATTGCCCCAAGGGCAATGCCGTGGAGGACGAGAGCGACGCAAGTGACCCAGAGGATTCTGTAATAAAGTTAATTATAATTTACGAATTCCTGCTATCTTTTTCCCATTTCCTTCAACGTACTACTGGCATGAGTGTAATAGTAGTTTAAGATAGTATATACTTACGTATCAAATTGAAACATTGGCGCAGGTCCAATTAACAAGAATGCGATAAAATTGGAAATTGCTCCAACGAGCGTAATATACTTCGGTTCCCGAACGCGATCAGCCATGGAACCCCACAAGGGCGCTGTCAACGCATAGACTAATCCGAATATGGCAAAAACCATGCCAGTTTGAAAGGGTGTGAGAAGGAACTAAAATCGAAAAATTAAACCAAGGTCATAGTTTCCATTTAATTTAAATGCTGGAACTGACAATGTTTTTAAAACATTTTTCTAAGTACTTGTCGTAGATGGGGCTCGAGAGTTGCGTTGATAAACCCAGTACTGCATGCAGCCGCGAGGACGCCCACGGCTGCAAAGAAAACTCCTGGAATTTGCAAAACTTTAAATACACCGAACCCTTCCGCGGCTCTGCCATCCGAATTTCGAACAGTGGAAGTATGTGGCATGATAACACAGACAAAATTGACTGATGTGAAGATGAACAAGCCAACTGTTATGAATGGCAATGGATATCCGGCAAGCTATAAATTCAATGGAATTAATAATTTCATTTTCGACTCCTGTTTTCTAAAGATGTTCAGTTCTAATTAAATTCTAATTAATAAATTCTTCTAAAAATTCTACCTGATGAAGAACGCCTCCGATTGGTCCAGCGAGGACTAATCCTACTCCAAAGCAAGCTTCCAAAATCGCCTTGAATCAAGTAATAAAATATGTAAATTTTCATGCGAGATGAAAAAATTACGAAGATTTACGCTTTGCTTGAACTTACAAATACTGTCCCTGTATTACTATTACTGAATTCACTAAAGATAATTGAAAACAGAGCACAGGAATATCCAGAGCTCCCTATATCAAACAGAAAACAAGATTTATAAAGACTTTAACTTTAAATATCATTAGTTTAAAATGGTCTTAATTTTGTTTAATTAAATTTGTTTTTCGCTAACCCAATGCTTCAACAACCCGAATGATTAGAGAACATATTAAAAATGCTAAAGCATTGGTGATCTCATCCAGCAAACTGAAACAATCAAAATATTTTATCCACATTTAAAAAATAAAAACTACAGACACAAAAACATAAATTCAGAAATTATCCATCTTTACATATCATCAGGTTATATTATAAATATTATTATGCTTACCCGAACAAAATAGAGCAGATTCCAACCACATACAGAGATCCTATGAAAACGTTCCTTGCTCCTAGTTGATTCATCTAGTTGAAAATATTTAAATAAGTTAACTTACATGATGTATTTTATAGTACAATACATGCAAACAATATCAGTTGTAGCATAGCTAGCTCACATATTTTCCATATAGTGGAGATGCGAATATTTTTACGAATTCAAATATGCCGAACACAAATCCATACTGGGATGCCCGGACCCCTTTTGATTCAGCCTGGTGGTGATACAACAAAAAAAAGTTTAATATAAAGCTTAGAATAATGGAAGATTGAGAGGTTAAAAATTGTGGATAAAATAGAATGATCTTTAATTCAACCTCTTGTGGATAAAAGGGCCCTTTCATATTGTAAACCATCCCAGCGAGGAAGTTGGTCCCAACGAAAATTGAAAAAATTAGCCATTGTCTTGATGAGAAATTAGGTAACCATTTGTTCTCCTTTTTCTGTGGTTGCTCGGGAAGAGGTGGAAATGGCTGTAGTTTACTTCTTATGATAGGGATCCTGCGATGACAATAACAAAATCACAAACAAATTTCGAATAAAATTGTAGATTTTGCATTATCGAATAAACTCTGTAAACTGTAAATATTTCCTTACCTTGGATTTGGCTCTACTGGGGATATACTGCAGCCTTCTGCAAACGGTGAATCTGACATTTCTGATGAAATCGGGCTGCTATGACTTGGCCTGCGCTGTTTTTTGGATTGAATTGCTTCCGGAGTGAGGTCCATCTTTGCAATATTCCGTTTAGCGCTATTTTTCCTTAAAATTCCACGCTCACTTACAATGCCCAAGGAAATCAATAATGAAATAATATCGATTTTCCAAGATTTTTTCGGTGGTTTACTTAAAATTGATTAAAGTCACACACTACTGAAAATACATATCCTCTTTCTTTTATCGTATTTTACTTGACTATAGATTGAAATGAACTTAAAGTCAGTCACACACATTATGTCTTTTATCATGTCTTGCTGGATTCACTGTTGATGTTTCTACTTATGGAATGAATCATGACTCATGGGAAGAAACGAAGAAAGAGTTGTGTTTTTCTGGGTTTATTTTGTGCACAATCATAAAATGAACACGAAGTAGGCATCCTTATTTCCTCATATCAGGAACAAGAACTGTCAACTGAATCAACGTGACTGTAAGTCCACAAATAAATCTGGAACGGACTAAACCCTGGGAATGATAGGAATGATATCGCTCCTGTCTTGTCTAGTCCAAAATAGAACATTAACTGTGCCGCAGAAAACAAAGAGTTTTACTCATTTTTAATACATTTTCTTAAGATTTCTAAAAATAGACTTTAAATTATCGATAAACCATTTATTCTTTATCTTAAAGCTCGGAACTAGGGTTATGGAATTCTGACCAAAAAAGTCAAATAAAATTCTAAGTTATAAAAATGAGCCAGATCATTGCTCTTCAAATGCATACGAATGCATCATAATATAAAATTCATTATGTAATATGTAAACTTTGCCTCTTGGAAATTCATGTTTGAGAACACAGTGCAATGATCTCATATTCTCATGGTTAGTTTTAGACAATATAGTTGGTTTTTTGCACAGCATTCGGCTCATATGTTCACCTCAACTTTAGGAGACGTAGTAATACAAGATGAACAACAGGTTTTCTTCCGCAGAATTTTAAAATAGTGCTCAACTCATTCGCCAACATTGACCAGACCAGCCAACTTGTAAGGTGACAATACTAATGCCGGGACAGAAGCGCAGGCTTAAAAACAGCTACGGAGCTAGCCACATCAACGAATTAAGAATTTTAGGGATCATCCTCAATAAAACAGGGATGATTTTCATAGGCAAAATGGGTGTAAATGGCAGACTCAAAACTAGTCTTGTATTATTATTCTGCTCCTTCCTACTATCTTAAATAGAGCACTCGCTTGTTCACTAAAACAACTTCGATTCAACAAAAACTACTTATTTTCAGCTAGGACTGGTGGACCAGGTGAGAAGAAAGACATTTTTATACAGTATCTTCACTGTCAATATTCCCATTCTATAGCTTCCATGCAGATTTCACGTGTTCACATGCATCAATTCCAAATAGGCACATACAAACACAAACACTGATACAAAGTGCAAAGACAATATTTGATTCAGAAGATATCAAGAACATAATAAGAGATTACCAATGCATTAGGTAAATATACAAATAAATTGATCATAATTAATAGAATAACGTAGCTGAAATCAAAACTACTAAATAATAGGAATGATAGTAACCATTTTACAAAAATTAAAAGTTTAGAATTGCAAAAAAAAATTAATTTTTAATACTTTAAGCAGTGATTTTTCAGTGACTATGACACTTACAGAAACTAAACATAGCTTGTTAAACTCGCCATTA
>JAQGAG010000630.1:0-14021 GCA_034696835.1 Lepidocyrtus lignorum
TTTCGGTAATAGGTAGGTATGGATCATAGCTTGGACAAGTTCGAAGATGGGCGATACCCGGGCATCTTGGGCACCGTAGCGCCAATTTTTGCAAATTTGAAACTTCAGCATTAGTGAAACTTCAGAATAAATTTGAAACTTCAGAATGGAAGTTGTTGTCACCTCAGAATTAGTTGAAACTTGAGCATCAGTGAAACTTCAGAATAATTTGAAACTTCAGATTTGAAGTTGTAACCTCAGAATTAAAATAAACGAAAAATGAATTGGAAACCCTGAAATGAATACGGTCGTAGCCAATCAATAACTTAATCAAATACTATGACCAATTCACCGTGCATAGCTTCATCAATCTGTCGATTGTTCGGTTTATTATTGAGGTGGTACCTACCTACACACTACAAATATTGATATCTAACTTTTTTTTGTCATATTTTGTCACGTGTGCCAAATGGTGGCTGTGAAGCGTGAGGCACTATTTATTGTAGTTTTTACAAAATGTTGATATGTTATAATTAGTAAGTTAATTACGTTGTTTAAAAAAGTAAATATATAAATAATACACATTATATCAATAGGTATTTTAGTCGTTTAAAGTGGGTATATTAAAAAATGCAGTTCTTATCTAATCCACAAACCCTCCATGTTTGCATAGGGTCATTAAGATCACAATCCCCGATCCGAACCCAAGCCCCATCATGAGCACTTGGTACACGGAGACAGCGACCGCTAACAAGATGAACAATTTGATATGAATCAATGGTCCTTTCCACCTTGCGAAATGTCCATGACTGATAAGCATCGATTGGGTCACACTTTCTAATTTCCAAAGTGTCAAGATACTCCCTTCCAGCAAATGGACAATGGTTGAGTGAGCCGGCTAGGCCCATCATCATGAAGCCATTATCAACACCCTTGACAAGTCTGAACATTTCCTGCTCTAGGCCAGCAATACTTAAAAAATTAAATGTTTTAGTTTAGTGTATAAACTATTCTAAAGACACAATTATTAATTAGGTATATATGGGCTCTTCTTACTGTTTCACATCATGACATTCCCAAAGCACTAATCTATCTCCATGTCGGCCCACAACGGGATCACGATTCTCAAGAATTAAGCATTTTCCCGAAGGGATATGACGAATAAGCTTCACATTATTTAGAGTTGATAGTTCTACTCTATTCCCCACAGTGTGAACTGAATGAATGTTGTTGTTTATTATTTGCGAGCTCAGAACTAGTCTCAATTTTAATGCACAAAGAGATAGTAAAAGTAGACCTACTGGTTTAGATATTCCAGACATTTTTCTAGATTTATTACAAAAAATCTTACTTATATAACTTGTAACATTAAGAAAATGTAAATTCAGGGCTTAATTGAGACTATTGAGAGACAAGAACAGAGGACAAAGAGAATAGCAAAAGTGACGCATCACGTAAATAAAGGGTTTTAGGCTCCAAATAAAAAAATGTCTTAATATGAATGAACTGATTAACCTGAAATTTATGCATTCCATGCACTAAATACCTCTCATTGGGAATCCAACTGACCTAATTAGTCTATGATATTCATGAGGGCCAGCTTTGCAACATCTCTACATTATTGACCCCGTTCGCTGGCCAAAAAACCGTTCTCAATTTCATTGAACCACAGGGGTTTTCCCTCGTACTTTATGTCTATCGTCTAGATTCACCGTTCTTCTCGACAATGGCATCGCTGCAAGTATATTGCAGATGGATATTTATTGTTACACGACCCGAGTGACGTGATAATTTCATTATTCTCCGATTGTCAGCACACCTGTAATAATGTAACTCAATTGAAATAATCACGTCCATTGAAAAAGTTATCATGCCATGTCCATACTCATATATAGGATTTGATAAGCCCTAAGTAGTTGGAATTCGTAATGAGCAAACAGTTCCTCTCATTTGAAGGCCAGTGGCCGAGCTACTGATAAGAAATGAATTTCTCCGCTTTGCTGTAATTAACTAAACGATTAATGACTTTATGGAAACGTACATATACCCATGCTAATAAGAATAGGTAAGGTATACATACACGTGCGCGTTGTAAATTGTACAGAAAATAGGCTGCCATCATAAATACTATTCTTATTGTGCCTATGACATGTGGCTAAAATTGTCAAATATGAGTTTTGTAAATATAGAAGCTGCAGACAGGGCTAAATGTTTCTATAGGAGGAAGGTTCCATACCGTATTCTCGCAATTAGAGCGCTAGCGTTCTGTTAATTTTTTCTCTATGAACCCAGTTTCATTACACAACCTAATGACAACTAAACTACATGGGGGACCAATATAATTTCTCACATTTCCCTTGAATCTTGCATGGCCCAGTTTGCTGGCCTTTTGATAAGAGTTCAATAAATGCGTAAATTAAATCTGTTGACCAGTTAGTTACAGACCATGACTGACTTGCAGAAAAATGGAAATGACAACTTATTATTATTTATATGTACTGTACAAGCTCATAATAATATCATACATAATACTTAAATACTACCTACATTCCAGTATTTCACTCCAGCCACAGAGCCCTAAGGGCACCTTAACTTTTTCAGAAGAACAAACAGAAGGTTGTACTTTCAGGACAAATAGCAGTAACCGTTAAAAAAATAGAGGTACATTATATTATTGAATGCATGGCATTCCCAGCTCATAAAGATATTCAAGATGCATATCACAACGTCATCATTTACTGTAATGTTTTCATGTGCACGAAATTGTTATTAGGAGTGGACCCCACATAGTAATTATAACTAGAAAGGTCTAGTTTGATAAAAACAGCCGAGTATCTTTATTTAAATCCGGTGTATGACCAACCACTGGGTCTATTTTTGTACCATAATTTTCTATCAAATATATTTACCACCTAATATTTACGATTGAGTGGCTTATACATTGTAATCTTGTATAAATAAATCATCAGCACGATATCATATTCAGAGAACCCAAAACAAAAATGTCACAAGAATAGTTTTCCCTCCACAACAACCCCAATTTTCACGAAATAAATCAAGTGCCCAGTCAAATTTATTATATCTAATTGACTATCGTGTTCCGGAAATTGTACTATTTTATAGAAGTACGGAGCTACGGGTGGGTAAGCGCTGGGAGTGTATATGCCAAAATTAAATACCTTGGCAAGCACTCAACACAATAAAAGTCTAAACCTATTTCCATACATTTTGGATAAAAATATACTTACTAAAAATACAAGCATGCTGCTTTTAAAAATAATGAATAGAAATCTTAAATGGAAATTATGCGTGATTTTTAAGAATATTATTCTGATAAGAAACGTGAAGTAAGTGTTGCTCAAAATATTGCAAAAAAAGAATACGTAAGTCTAAAAATGTATACCTATGTTATGTTTGATTAAAATGCGTATTGGACCTCATTGTTCGTAGCTGAAAGTACAAATAGCTTTCACATGAAAGCAGTATTAGGCAGAAGTAAAAGTAAGACCAAACATACACTTATTCATTTGGATTAAATGAGGACGGGAAAGGAAAGCAGCACGATTTGTACTTCTGATAGCAACATATTTTACCAGGAATTTGGGAAGTCCAGATTCCAGATCTAACCTAAATACTTAACTAGATAAATTGCACTGCAACTTAAAAGTTTACAAGGTGAACATACAAAAAGCAAGGTTTATTTATTTATTCTAACTGGTTCATGTTATCATGTTCATTTAAACTAACAATATTAATGCTCTTCCGAGTCTTTTTCCTTCCTGGGCTTGCTATTCCAAGGTTGAATCTCCGTCGAGCAGAACAAAACGAAGCATAGATTCCCGATAAAGTCTCCAATGACAGGAATGAGAAACACATATCGCCATCCATATATCGAGGGCTATATGAAATGAAAAGTTATAAATACTCAAGATGTGTTATGTATTTGACACCAACAAACATAACCTTGTAAGATTTTAATTTGATAATTATGAATTATTTCAGACTAATACCTCGCTTTGTAATATTAGCCCAGCCACATAAGGAGCTCCAAAACCAGCCACGTTAGCAATCCCATTAATCATGCCTTCGAGCACCCCAGCGTAATTAGGCGATATATCAATGGGGTTTACCAGAAATCCTCCATAAACTGCACCATTTAATGAGCCACTTAGGATAAAGAAGAGGATGACTAGAGAACGGTTGCAATCAGCTAAAATTAAGCCCAGATACGCAAGAGAAGTTCCACCTTGTCCAATCGTATTGCATAGTCTTCTTGCAGCCAGAACTGATAGCAACTTCTTGGAGATTAAGTAGTCGGACAGTCTTGCCACACAATTACAGAATATTAACTGGAACAGGAATGGCGTGGCTGCAATATATGCGTTCTAAACACAGTAATTAGAAATTAAGACAAAAAATTATCCTTTTCCTCATTATCTGGTCTCACATTGCCCCTGAGGAGCAACTTGATTTAAACTTTAACGAATCTAACCTGATGAATATCAAAATGAAGAACGGAGTGAAGATATTTAGGCCCTTCAGCTTTCAAGGTATTGTGACCCCAAGTGTTCAAAAAATGACTAGATAGAATAGCCCAGACAGGTAGAGACAACACAATTTCCTTCCATGGAATATCTAGTAGACCACCCCGGTTTTCATCTTGTTGACCTTTGGTGGAGCTTTCAATGAACTCGCGTTCATTCGCTGTAATTGTTGGGTGCTCGGCTGGACTATTGTGAACGAGAAATGACCATGCAATGAACCAAACAATTGTTAGAATCCCTGGGATGTAAAATACAGTAGGCCAGCCGAAGGATGAAATAAGGTGACCAGAAACAATCATGGTCATGGCGGTTCCAAAGGGCATTCCGCTGAAGCATAGCGTTGTTATGCTGGCTCGCTCGCTCGGAGGCGTCCATTTGGCAAGGAGGACCACGAATGAGGGAATAACGACACCCTGTTGATGCGATGTGAATTTTTAGATTAATGAGGTTGTTCCGATTTCATAATGTCATTTATATCCGCGTATTGCAATTTCCATTTCTCACCTCACTGACACCTTGAAGAAATCTTATGAGAAGTAGAAGATTGACTCCACCAGTTTTTGCAGCCCATGGCAAAATTATACTGAGAAGACCGGCAACCAGTAGCCCTGCATTTGAAAAAATTGCTGAATTAAAAATTGCTCAGAATTGGAGTTGTGTTTCGGAACGAAAATCACTAAAAAGGAAAGTTTGGCCTAACCTATACTGGCGACCCATTTTCCTCCCAGTTTTTGGGCCAGTATACCTCCTGGCATTTGTGAGATTACATATCCCCAGAAAAAGAAGCCTAAAATTAATCCCTGATCTTTTTCACTCCATTTGAACCTTGTCAGTCCGTTGTTAGCTTGGTGGGAAGCTACAGGTTTGGTTGTAACATCAATAGAAGAATTGGCTGCCAGCAGTGCAGGACAAATAGTGTTATTTGATGGAATCAAGGTGTGATTAATGTTGTGGTTGTGGCTTTCTGAATGATCGTCATCGTCAACCATAGCCACTATGCCGATTGACAGGTTAAACCTTAGCGAATACATCAGGGCCAATCCAATGAATCCGACGATTGCGAGCGTATTACGTTTCTGCCATCCTGGGTTATTTGTTGGTAGACAATAGACATGCCATTGTCAACATTATGCTTTAGTGAGAAATGCAGTTAACTTTTATATTATTATAAAAAATACCTTGTGATTGATACTTCTCCATTTTAACACGATAAAAACTTCAATAGAGAAAACACAGAAATGTAATGATCAATTCAATGATATAATGTAATCAATCCCGAATGTGTTGACACGAAGCTTTCGGAATTGACTAAATGCTACCAGAGTCTCTGGTCTAGAGATGAAATAAAATATTTCGACTTTGCTCCCATCGTGCAGTCCACTACAATAATACGCCTGATATGATATTATGATGCCTGTGCATTTACTTAGGTATGTTGTATTTTTCACATGAAGACTTTTCCATTGTGCCATGCAAAATACTAAACATCTAATCTAAGGAGAAAATGTATATGTTTATGAAAATGAAACACGTAAAATTATCTCTCGACAAAGGAAGATAGCTAAGCTTAATTACAAAAATGGGTAAACTAATATATGTTTAGTACGAAGTATGCGTTGCAAGCAGGCTAGTTTGGGTAGGCCAATTACCTACATGCAATTACAGTTTAAAGATATTATCAGAAATACAACTACACAAGCATTGTCAGTTCCAGGTTCAATATGCATGATTCTTATTAATATAGACTGAATTACTTTACTAGACTAGAGTGGACTAAAAAGTAAGTCTTGGAGCCTATTTTATGGTTGTCAGCGTGGCAATAATGGTGGGAGGACGATTCTCAACAGGAAGGGTACTAATACTAGCAATAAACACTTAAACGTATAAATACTACGTACAAAAATATGAATGTATTGAAATTGAAATGATATCCTGGACGTTTTTATGGACATTTTAATATTTTATTTACGTGTAATTTAGATAATTCCAAAACGATTGGCACATTACTAAGATTTAGAAAACAAATTGAATCAATATTGTAAAAATCAACGTTCAAAAACTTTTGAAAAAAAGAATTCAGAATAAATAATGGAATAATATACTATTCGAATCTCGGAGCAAATAGAGATCAACGTATTAAGCAACTTTTTTGTACATACCAAAAGGAAGCACTGAACAGCAGAACATTTGGACTGGACGGACACAACGAAAGAATTTAAAAAAAAGATTTAATTAGACATAGATTTTTACATAAAGCTCTTCTGTGGACCGATACGGCGAATATAACGACGTGGCTTAGTTACTGGCTCTGGTACTTTAACATCCAACCAAGTTTCGAACTCTTCCTGATCCTAAAATATATAAAAATTCAGAAATGTAGTTAAAGTTAAGGTACTTGTATTAGAGATATTATAATAAACATATTCAATAACTAATTCCATACTTTTTCAGATTTCTTGTTTTCTTTCATCGCATCGTTCTTCTCATCCATAAGTTTCTGGCGCTTGTGGGTTGAGTGGAGCTAAATAAGGGAGTAAAATATTTTAAGACAGACATCCATATCGTCAACGCATGCTTTGCTGAAATGATTTACAAGTCGACATTGTGAGTTCATAAAAGAATGTTATACGCCATAGCTTATCTTATACACTTGTATACATACCTTAGCGTTGGCAGCTGCAGTTTCGGGAGAAACTGAGTCAGTGTCGGAGCTGGAGCTAATTATGAAGTCAGATACTTGGGTTGGTCCGAATGAAACGTTTTTATTTTTCTCCGTCTCCTGATTTGGCCTCTTCAAAATAGATGGGCGAGATTGCCCCCCGTTGGAACGGTTGGGAGTTGATGAGCCAATGTTCCTTTGTCGAATCGGAAGCGAAACCAAAGGAGATTTAAGGTTTGCTGAGATTTCAAATGAGTCTTGCTTCGAGGGATAGTCGGCCTTCATTGAGGGACTTTTGTCTTTCAATCGAGAGGAATCCTTTTTGGCCTGCGGTAAAGTGACTGGCCTAACTCCCGTTTCTTCAACCAACTTGCCGATAGCCATCTTCTGGTCTTGGTATTTTTGATACATATTCCGGAGTTCAACTCTGCACTTCTGAAACTCGTGGTTCTATAAAACAAAAGATATGCAAAACAAAAATACATAACTTGCAACTATTCAAACAAACATGCAAGTACTGGTATTGGTGAGTTTTAAATGTGATGCAGAATCTTACCAGGTTATCAATTTCATCATTATGAGAACTAATCAAGTCCGCTTTCTCCTTTTCGAAGGTAGACGACTGTTGTTGCAATTCATCCTCCAGGGTTTGCTTCTCCTCGTTCAAGCTGGATTCCTTTGATTCGAATTCACTCTTCAACTGCTCTAATTGCTGCAATGACTGTGATTTCTCCTCTGAAGCTTTGATCGTCAAATCCTTGAAGGCAGTCTCAGCTTGATTCAAGGTTTCCAATAAGGCCATTTTTTCGTTGGTAAACTCGCTGGCCTGCTTTTCTATATTCCCATGTGACTCTTCAAGGTCCCTCTTTAAGGCCGCCTTCTCACCTTCCAAATGGGATCGCTGCTCTTGCATACTGCACTTGGTTGTCTCCAGAAGCTTCATGGCATTTTCCAACTGCTCGGACACTGCCAACTTTGCATCTTCCAATTGCGATAACTTAAGTTGGTGTGAAGTGGCATCCTCCTGTATTTGCTTCTTGAAAGCAGCACCCTCTTCCTCAAACTGCACGCGTTGTCGATTCATGATGTCTTCATCTGCTTCATGTTGTTTCTTAGCACAGTCTAACTCTGCAGATAACAATGACTTCTCAATTTGCAACTTTGAAACTTCCAGTTCAAGGGCAGCCGTGGTTTCTTGTAATTTCAAGTTCAGCGAAGTCTTCTCTGATTCAAGTCGGGAGGTTTGATTTTCCATACTCTCCTTGGATTTTTCCAATAGCTTTTTGCACTCCTCCAACCCTTCAGACAATGCCAACTTCTCGGCATTCAGTTCTTCCTGTTTGGCTTCAAACGTCGCCGTAATATCTTGAATCTTTGTGTTCAAGGCAGCCACCTCCCCTTCGAATTGCAAGCGTTGACGATTCAGGCTGTCATTGGTTTCATCCAGTTGTTTTTTGCTATCATCCAACTCTCCAGATATTGTTAACTTCTCTCCCTGCATTCGCAAAAGCTTCGATTCCAGAGCTGCTGTAATCTCCTGATTCTGACTCTTCATTGCAGCACTCTCCTCCAAGAAGATGTTTCTCTGTTCTTCATTTTTCTTCTTAGCTTCTCCCAACAGCTTTTCGATTTCCTCCATATTTTCCGTCAATCTATTAATTCTCTCTTCGGCTGTGGTTTTAGCATTTTCCATCTCTTTGAGTAAATCCATTTTTTCTTGCATGTGCTCCGATGCCAGCTTCTCGGCCTGGGCAGTAGCTTCATTGACCTCATTGATCCGCTTTTCAAGTTCTTCTTCTACTTTCTGTAGATTTGCCTCGAGAGTTTCATTCTTCAACTTGGTTTCCTCAATCCAGCGCAACAGTTGCACCTGCCTGAACTTCAGACAATAGAGAAACTCCTCGTGGGCTTCGTACTGGTTGAACAGATCATGCTCCACCTTGTCAAATCCTTCCATTGTTGTTTGCAGGATTTCGAGCTTGTGTTCAGCCATAAGGATTCTGCATGGATTTAAGTAAAAATGACATTAATTAGAATTAAAACAGCAGTATAAGATTTGTAGGGGAGGCTAATGGCCTTTTCAATTACCACAGGGTTTACTTGACCCTGTGGTCATTGAAAAGCGGTCTACTACGACGATAACTATCACACAACGACAACGACACAACTCCTCACACGTCAGTTCCGGAAAAATTATACGTAACAATAACGAACGAAAGAAGAAAAATATAACATAAAAATCCCAATTTGTAATTGGCTTTAACTTACGACGCCTCCACCTCCTGCCGAACACTTTCGTTTTCCTCCAAGACATCGAAGACCTTTTGATAATCCGCAGTCTGCATCTGCTGTTCCGAATTGAGTCTCTCCAAGTGGTCCTTGGTAAGGATGATCTGATTATTCAATGCGTCAATGGTCTGCTCATACATCAGCTTCTCTTTACTGAAGTTCCGAATCGTCTGCTCCAGAGATGAGTAGGCTGCATTGAAGGAATCCCGAGGAGCTTCAGGGGTTCCCGAACTGAGAAAATTGAGGTCCATGGCTGATAATGGCGTCTTCTGACCTCCAGGTAGCTGCAAACATTAGAGAAGAACGAGAAATCAATATGGATGTGATAATAATATGATAAGCATGAATATCTGAATCTGAATTCATTAATTACAAAAACATAAATAAAACTAACTGGTAACCCCTCCACTCACACTAATGACTGTATTTTACCACTCACCACTTGACTTTAAAGCTTTTAGATCGACAATCGACGATAACCTCCGGTCCCACAAAACTGACTTTTCTAAATCTTATCTTTGCCCCCACGGTTTCTTCCAATCACTTTATGAAGTAGCCTAACCTATTTGCCTAACGATAAGCGAGTTTGATAAAATGATAAGCAATCTGAAACGTAAAAAAGTCCTAACGGCTAAAATCTCCTTCGGATGAGACTACTGATTGCTAATCTATCCTATTCCCTATTCACTTTTTTTTAACTTTTTAATTTACTAAATATTCAATTATCCAATTTATTATTAATTACAATTAAAAGTTATCTTATCAATCGATAACCGCACTGGAAAAGGGAGGATTTTAATTGAGATTCACTTCAATTAAGAATTCGCTCAACTGAAACTAAATCGCTGCGCTTTATCGTTAGGTCTTGCTCCTTCCTCGCCAACTGCAACTCTTCGACTGACGTCAAGAAAACGTATTTCGAATCCAACTTCAAATCTGCGGTCCTCTCTCCAACCCCTTGCCCAGCTCCCCATGACCCCAGTCAAACGGCTTTGAACCAACCGAGAACAAGTTCAATCTCGAAAGACCAATCAGCAGATGAGTTAGTGAGCAAAAATCGCCTTGTGCTTCGAAACTCTGTGAAAAGAGCGCAGCGGGAAAGTTCAAAAAAATGAAGAAAATTCCATAAACGTTCTACTCCAAATCAAAAATGGCAAAACAGGGAACAAGCAAGCCAGTTTTTTTTCTTCTTTTCTCTTCCCCATCCCCAGACGCAAAAAGAGCCGAGCGACTCTACTCGTCATCCTCCCTCACATGCTGATTGCTGGATGATTGATTATGATATGATGCTGCTGCTGCGTTGTTTTGTTTTGCCTTGGTTAGGGACTATCCTTACACTACGTTATCATTATAGGTGAGGTAGATCTTTTGTGTTATGATGACAAGCGAACTATGACTTTTTCTGGTGCAGTGGAGAAAGTGACAACTTGGTGAGAAGGTAGGCTAGAGAAAACATACTAATTGATTACGTCAAATGAGATCTTCTTGGCACTGCACTTTAAGTCCCATAGTCCCATACAACTTCGATGTTTACAAACAAAGGCATGCATTTTGCGCTGTGACTGTTATTAAAAAAATATAGTGAAAGTAGGAATGCGTTCCGCAATGATTCCGTTCCATTCCATTCCATGAGCTATGCCAAACTGGCCTAGAATGGGTTTTCAGGGCAGGTGAAGTGAATGGCGTAAAACGCAATTAATTATTCAAGAAAAATCATTTTATTCTTTTCTTTCAATGCATCTCGTCATTTCATCAATATGTATATTCATATGCAAATGATAATGATGCTGACTCATAATAAAACATGATAGTTGGCTGTGCTGAAGTGACTTTAATTGTTGTTTAATTTATAATTTATCTTCCAGTAGGAGATTCTTAATCAGACATGGAATGAATAAGACCTAAGAATGATAAACAAGGATATATGCAATTAGCTAACTTAAAATCTAATGTGACGGATTGAACTGGTTTTCTTCAGGAAAAGTTGTGTACTTTCTTTCATTTTATATATGCTCACTGGTTGTTTAGTTTTAACTAAACTCAAACCCTGCCGCGTCATCCTGATTGCTTCATGTATCTAGATCATAAATATCAATATATAACGCTTTTTCGCATTCTGAGAGAGCCTCCCACAAAAATTTCGTTTCTTGAAACTAGTTTGCGTTTTAAAAGCGGCCGTAAAGGCAAAGGTCATCATATCATGCGCTATATTTTAAGCATTAAATTTTCAACCGGAGTATGTTGACGGATCGGCATGCATGGCAGGATCCCATGAAAATGTTTTGCAACTTCAGCCTTCGAAAATACTGGAAGCTCTATGTATACAAATTGCTCAACACATTGCAAAACCGCTAACCAAAACTATTAAACTATAATATAGTGATGGATTCGTAATTTGTACTTTGTAATATTACGATTATAAATTTTTGTTGTGTACTGAATTGAAGTATTTTGAATTATTTCAAATGATTTATATTGAATTCGCTTTGGCCGGAGTAATCTTCTAAATTGAGAATGAGGCTTCCACATCCACTGGTGGGTTTCACGATGGTCCACCCTACCCACGTTGCTGATATCCAACAAGAACTGTTTATTTTCACACTTCGTTTATGCACCTGTCTATTTTCTAGTACCTCTTTACTAATGTTCCAGCGTCCCTTTACTTCATAAATCATAAAGCAGCTTCATTTAACTGAAACGTTTAATTGTTTGGTTTGGGTGAAAATGGGTGGAGGGGACAATACAAAAGGTATTATTTTAGTATAAAACTATCGTTGGAACATGTACACATAGATATTAGAATTTTGCCGGCAGATTCATTCACTTCCGGTTGCGCAAACTTGTTAGATCAACGATTTTGTATAGAGGTTTTAAAAATTGTGTAAAGCCACGGCGGATGGTGAACAGTAGCCACTATATGAACGCTATATTTCAATTTCATGACAAAAAACATCAATATTTATCTTAGCATTTAGAAAAAAGGCAAACTTTCACTTCCCTTCCTTGAGGGAAAATACGTCTTCCTTCCTTTTTTTACAGTGTGGCACCACTGGCACCTTCCCCTACGCAGAAGTTAACAAGAATGGATTTTATTGTTTCATCGCTCTATCAGATTATTGCGTATGAGGAATGAATATCACGGATATTATCAGTACTCCGACTTCGAATTTTGTAAAGCATTCGTGTTGTTTTTTTCGGAAGGTAAACCTAGAACATATGGATGATGAAATAATTCAATTTACTTTCTTTTCCAATGGAGCTTGCAAGCATTTTCTAAGTATGTATTGTATTAAATAATGGGGTCTTCGGGTGACTCGGAATATTCAAATATGTTAATGTATGTCAAGCAAGATTGATTTCAAGAACTTTCTCCCATGTTCGCTCTTATTGTTAGTTGTCATCAATCAGCATCCGGTTACTATATTGGAGGATCTCAATTGGCTGCTACGCTAGGAATCCTTCTTATACCTTTCAATTTAGCACCCACCTAACCCAAATAAATAAATTTGAATGGCTAATTTGCTATCATATTACATGAATAACAATAATAACATTTAATACTATGAAATCGGAATATGAAATAAAGATAAACTTTTTGTACGTAAAATATCAAGATCATGAGATTTTAAACTCCGCTGCAGGTTGTATGTTGGAGTCTACTTTGTAAAGATTCTGTTTTTCTTTTGCTGTTATGTAATTTGTGCTTAGGTACTTGGTATATTTTGGTTCAGTAGTATAAATAGAATATTTTGCTTTTACATTCAGTCAACCTTGTCACACGAGAAGACATCTATTTCATCATGTATTGCTTCCGTCAAAAAGCTAAAAAGTAGGTTGCAAATAGTGATCACTGATCACCTTTTTTACACAAAACTCGTGGAGCACCCACGGTCTGCCATTATATTCCTCTGCGATGGTGAAGCTAAAGCATAAATAAACAGATTCAACAGAATTGGAATTCTAAATGAACTGAGATGGTGAGTTTAATCAAATGATTGTAATTACAATGACGTACCTGTAAGTTATTTGAACTATTATAATGATATGATGAATAATATTTTAAATATTTAAATTTTGGATCTTTTAGTCAGTGATTTTCAGTGAATTTGTAATTGAAAGTGATAAAACATATACCACTGAAGTCAGCAATAAAAATCCTTTCTTTTGATACCCCATTTACTTTATCATGTCATTTAAAAAATTAATAAGCTTGACCTTTGACCCACTTTTCGTAATCTGATTGACCCCAAAAACAATAGGGTTCTTACTTTTTGCCATATGTACCTCGGTGTCAAATTTGAATAAAATCGGTTGACGCGTTTAAACGCTAGAGCGAAAACGGACGGACAGACAGACAGACGGACAAACCCAAAGCCTATACATACCTTACAGGTGCGTAATAAATAATCAGTTAGATTTGCACTAGATGATACATTAGGCAGGAACGAAAGTCTGTTCACTGAGATGGGAACAAAAAAAAGTGAACAGAACCTACGAATTTTGTTCTGTTACGTTTGCGTTTGTTCTGTAAACTGCACAGAATTCTGCCG
>JAQGAG010000631.1:0-14002 GCA_034696835.1 Lepidocyrtus lignorum
AAAATGGCTAGTATCACTACTATTATTTAGTACATTTGATTTCAGCTACGTCGTTCTATTAATTATGATCAATTTTTATTTATATATTTTTACAATTTACAAAGTCACAAAACGTACTTAATTTGATTTGAAATTTTAAGCCTGTCGGTTTCCTTCACATTGCTGACCTTTATTGAGCATAATTGGAAGAGGAACTTGATACTATGCTCATAATCCATTTCCAAGTAAATTCAGATTCCAATACACCAAAATAACACTATCATCTACCCACATATTTGTATAAAGTTTATAAGATGCTTTACAGATTCCAACATAGGCATATATGCCCAGATATACATTTACAGAACCAAACAACGTTTAACGCGACCTACACCGATATAAAGTGTTCAGTGAAAAATAATATCGACCGAGACGAAATTGAGTCGGGTCGAACCGTTGCGTCCTTTATCCGACTAAAATTCTTCGGAAATTCTCACTTCTCCGGAAACACCATATCTTGTGAAACTTTCAGCTTTACCGTATATAAAGTTTATATCCATACTTTGTAAAAGTATTTTACACTGCTTTTCATGTACTTTAATGCTATAAGGAAATGAAAATTACAAGTTACAAAATCTACTTATAAGTGTAATCTTACTTTCACAATTTTTCTTAGAGCCACATATATGTATGAGTCTTATACGGTGGGATATGGTGAAAGAAACCAATGGTGTAGGCTTATGTTCAACTTTCTCTATTACAAAGGGCCGTCCTTATTTCTTTCCTTTGTCAAACTTTCTTTCACTGATGCGGGCTTTCTCTTTCCGGCTCATGTGAAAAAGTGCCCAGGGCTTGTTGGGATAAAATAGATGTACTTTTTAAGGTATATCATTAACTTTGTTTCACATAATAGGATGCTTCTACTATTATCAACGGTATTACTTTCGGTTTCTTGTTTCCATTCCTGTTTTGCAAAACCAACTTAATATATTCTTCACAGTACTTGTCACTTATAATTTTAAAGGGAAATGAATAAGGTGTAAGTATTAGCAATCAATTAAAAATATTTAAGCATGATGGATAGAGTAAAATACCTAATGATACCCTAGCGAATATTACATTGATAAGCACATTTTATGCATGTGAATACGGGTAACAAAAGAATTTTTTACCGATTACTTACTTAATTTATAGTGGCATCTTACAAAAAGTTCCCTTTGTATGAAGTTTATCTTCCTCTTTACCAAACTATACTTTATTGTCCGGATCCTCGACTAAAAGTTAGACAGAGTTGAGATAATGAATCAAAGATAAGCAAGTATACCAAAGCTATCCATTCCTTACCACAGGAAAGTTGAAGATAGTTATGCACAAACAAAAAAGGATTATAGTAAGCCTGTCAGTGTGTTAGATGTAAATATAAGGCAAAAAAACTATGGAGAAAATATTTAATTCAGTATTCCCAGTCATTCCAGTGGCTTGGAAAAGAAACTCGGTTAAATAAATATTACATTATGAAAACTTTGCATCTTTCCGGCCGTATTGTGTCACGGTCCCGGTGACTGACATCTCTAACCATACCTCGCATAAATTACCTGCTGTCATGTTGCAATTGTCAAGTAAATTATTAATCAGGAAATCAACTGGAAAAGACAGGTACGTTGGAGGTGTGTAAATTATAAATTTAGAAAGCGGATCATGTCATTTATGAGGAATGAACATATTTTCGCTAACATTACATCGCAAATCGCAACATCCGGTATATTCGTACATTTCACATTTAGTTATGCAAAAACCGTTGCATCACCAAATTACTTAAAACGATTATTTGATTGACTTCGTCAATTTTCAATTAAACTATTAATTGTTCAGTGAATACTCTTTCTTTTTTTATTGTTATTCCCAGTATTTTCTAGATTGATTGGGATAGTCTGGGTCTGGTGATTTGCTTGCAACTCAATGTTTGCTTTTTGATATATTTAATTGAGAGCCGGATGAGCCCGAAGGGCGAAATCCGGCGATAATCATATGAGCCACCGAATGACCTGAAGGTCATCACCGAAGTGATGACTTGTCTAACATTATGAAGCTCCACTCCAGGTGGCAGGAGGATCGTCCACCTTTGAAGAGAGGGAAAAACGAAAAAATGTCCCTCATCTCCCTACGCTGCCGTGCCTTGTTGGTTTAGTCCTTCGAAGAGTCGCCGCGAAGTATCTGAAATAGGGAAACGGGTAGGGCGGGAGATGACCTTCAGGTCATTCGGTGGCTCATATGATTATCGCCGGATTTCGCCCTTCGGGCTCATCCGGCTCTCAATCATATTTCGCCACCTTCTGACCATCCGGTCATCACCGAAGTGATGACTTGTCTAACATTATGAAGCTGTTTAAAGAACTTCGCGGAGACAATTAATAGGGATGTTTTATCAATACTGTATAATTTATTGAGTTGAATAACAGAACTTATAAGTCATATTAACAATATATTTTGCATCAATATGTACACAAAAGTAAGAATAACTTACATATCTAAAATTCTAGTGCTATATTCGCTACGATCAACAATTTCACGTTTATAAAATTTACCAAACACAGATGAATTTTTTGTCCAACCTGCACTATCCATAATTACATTTATATTAACACCTTTGTCGTACGCTTTTGAAGTAGACGCATGTCTGATGCTATGAGCTTTAAATACTACCGTATCTATTCCCACTTCCTTTAATAATGATTTTAACCATCTGCTTAGAGATTGCTTATCTACCTTGTTATGAGGGTGTTCATAAGAAATAAACAATTGCCTGTCCTTACGTAAGCTACTTGTACGAGAGATGTATTCCTTTAAAGCTTCCACTGGGCATATAAAGGGATTTACAGTGTAAGCTGGCAAAACTAAGTTGGGTTGAAATGACCCAGGCTTACTTGTTTTAATTTGCCCTGGAACTTTGATATTAACAATACTACCGGTAATACTAATATTTTCTAACATAATTAAACTAAATGTTTGCACTCTGTGCCCGGTTACAATAGCAAGAAGGCCTAAAACTTTATAAGACAATTGTTTTAGAGTTAAAGAAGTATTATTGCCCCATTCTATAAACCTTTGCAAGAGAACATTTACATCCCAAATACAGTTGTAACGAGGTTTTGGGGGTCTGATTTTCCCTACTGCTCTCATAAATCTCACAACCAATGAATGGTTTCCAACTTGGAGATCACCAACTGGGGGCAGTATTAAAGATAATGCAGAGCGTACATTGTTTATAGAGCTATAACTAAGATTTGCTTTATATAGGGTAGTTAAATATTTAAGTACAACAGAAATATCTGCATTGATTGGGTTATATACATTATGTTTACAGAAAGCAATCCATTTAGTAAATGCTGCCTCATATTGCTTTCGAGTTGCTGGTGATATAGATTTTAGCATAACGGATATTGTTTCTTCATCTAAATTCTTTGCTCGGAAGGCTTTCCTGATAATATTGCTGCCATCAATTCCAGGCTCTTGAGTGGGTGATGTTTCCTGGATAAAGGACAAAACAATAACTTTTTATCAGGGCCAAGCCGAACTGTGTCAGATATGCAAAGTGACCTATACAGTGGGTACCATGGCTGGCTTGGCCAGTTAGGGGCTATAAGAATTACTTTTGCACTATCATTTTTTATCTTTTGTAGTACTTTCGGAATAAGGCTGAAAGGGGGAAAAGGCATAAGACAAACGGAAATCCCAGGAACATAAAAAGGAATCTACTCCTGAGCTGCGTTCATCAGGGAACCATGAGTAATATTTTTCTAGTTGCTTATTAAAACTTGACGCAAACAGGTCAACTTCTGGTAGCCCTAGTTTTTCACATATACGTGTGAAATACTTTTGTTGAAGCATCCACTCTGAGTTAATTTCTTTGCCTCTGGACAAGTTATCAGCAATTTCATTGTCCTTACTAGAGATGTATGATGCGGTCAGTACAATCTTTCTAAATTCACACCACTGCCAAATACGCTTTGCGATAAAGTGAAGCATGTCAGATCTACATCCACCGTATTTATTGATATAAGAAATCGCAGCTTTATTGTCTACCCTTAATAAAATTTGCCTGTCTTTGACATTTTTGGCGAATACTTTTAATGCGTTCTCAATAGCTAATAATTCAAGGGAATTTATATGTAACTGTTTTTCTGATTCTGACCAAATTCCTTTTGCCGTATTTGAGTTACAGGATGCACCCCAGCCAGTTAGCGAAGCATCGGTAAAAATGACAAGAGTAAATTTAAAATGGGGTATCGGGGAAGGCGTTTTTAAATTTTGCTTCCACCATTCAAGGTCTTGAATGGCTTTTTGTGATAAACACATATTTGAATCATAATTTCCTTTTGCTATATCTAAGGCTTTACTCTTTTCGTATTCAATTTGGCGAGTGTAAAGAGGACTGTACA
Organism: Lepidocyrtus lignorum; assembly: GCA_034696835.1. Taxonomy (NCBI): domain Eukaryota; kingdom Metazoa; phylum Arthropoda; class Collembola; order Entomobryomorpha; family Entomobryidae; genus Lepidocyrtus; species Lepidocyrtus lignorum. The sequence goes on from JAQGAG010000631.1 coordinate 4,419, forward strand.
TCACCCCAGGGGTGGCTGCTATCATAATTCCTATCATTTCAGCTACCTCCCTAATTTGCATTGATTTTGCCGAAATAAGTCTATTACACGCTCGCATTACTTGGTTGCATTTTCTTTCAGGAAGGGAAACTACCATATTTTTACTATCAAATACAAGACCTAGAAATTCGATTTTTTGTGTGGGGGTCATCTCTGATTTATCAGATATTACAAAACCTAATTCTAGCAATATTGATTTAGTGGCTAAAACATTTGCCATGCATTTATCGAAACTAGTTCCAAACAACAGAATATCGTCTAAATAAATCACTGAAATGTGACCATTGCTCCGTAAATTGCGAACGACTTCTTTCATAATTTTTGTGAATACGTACGGAGCTGAACTAAGTCCGAAGCATAAACATGTATATTCAAATAACTGTTCATTCCATTTGAACCTTAAATATTTTCTCGAATTTTCATGAACACTTACAAAATGATACGCATCAGTTAAATCTATCTTTGCCATGAACATGTTTCTGTCCAGTAACCTAATCACCGTTCTCCAATCTTCCATTTTGAAATGGTCGTTTTCAACAAACTTATTAAGTGGTTTTAAATTAATTACTAGTCTATGTTTTCCATTGGACTTTGGAACAGTAAAAATAGCTGATACAAACTGACTACTCGTTTCTTCTACATGTTGAACTGCTCCGATTTCTAGTAAATGTGCTACTAAATTATTAATTATACTTATGCTGTAATCATCGTTTTGAGGGTTTGCAGGAATGTTAAACTGAACAGGTACTGCACAAAAATTGATACTAAAACCTCTAACTGCCTCTATTACAAATTGATTATTTGTTAATTTGCACCATTCATTGATGTGTTTACTTAAATTACCCGCATATCGTTTCTTACTTACACTCAACGAAACTTTTGAAATTGGTTTGACTGGTTCCACTTGGGTTGGCCTCTTGTCATAAATGGTCGAGCCGGACCTCGAAATTGCCCCCCGCCACGGTTGAAGTGTGCTGACGGTGGGCGATTGTAGTTTAAAGATCCACTCGGTCGGGTCTGAAATTGCTGTCTGTATGGGTGGTTTCTTCGGAACGAGGTGTGGTGGGATGATGATGTTGATGGGTGGTGGAATCCATCATTTAAGGGACGTACAATGCTTGATGTGGCCCTGACTGATTTCATACTTTGTTCAAGGTTGTCTCCAAATAGGTACTTGCTAACCGGAAGTTTGGCTGAGCAAAGGGAACGATATTCAGGGCGCATAAAGCTTTTTAGATTATTCTTCCTTCGTTGGGTGATATCCTGAATGGCCAATGAAATGAGCTTTGCAGAGTCCAGTTGAGGTTTTAAGATCAGAGGAAGCGTTGCCTTTGGCACATTAACCATGATGAGGTCCATTGCCCTTGTCTGGGCGACCAAAGATCGAACTAGATTTTGCTGTAGAGCTTGGTACTTTGCGTCCGTTGTCTTCGCCGGAAGAGGCAAGCAGTTCCATATTTCATTGTTTACCAGGGGTACCACCAGGTTTGGACAATTCTCAGGTGACCGATATTCCAATTTCCATTTTTCTTGGGTTTCTTTTGATAGTTGATAAGTTGGGATGGATTGAAAAGCTTGAGCAGTAATTTTTTCAACATTTGGACCGAATTCATTTGGTTGTTGGAGCTCATCAAGCAGCTCCTTCACTGCAGGGTCGACTTCGTCATTCCCTTCCTGTCCAGTCATGTCATTATCATTATTGCGCAAGATTGATTCGATATCATCGCCATTAGCGTCGCCATCTTCATATTGATCGCCATAAAGCTCGTAATCGGATGGAGACTGGTAGCCTCCTTGATTGAATAAGTACCCAACGGTCTCGGTAAGCTGATTGATTTTTTGATTTTGTTCGGCTAAGATACCTTCAAGGGTTTTTGGGGGCTCTTGCTCATTTACTTGATCGCCGTCAGCTTTAAATATAATTAGGATTTATTTGTATTTTAGATTTAAATATTTTCCAAGTAATTGATTGAGCTGGCTAAGAGTTTAAAGTATAGAAATAATTAAATATTCTTACTACTCGGCTCATGCAGAGCTTTTGATCCGTTATCAGTTTTTGAGCTGTCCATTGCGGTTTCGGACGCCTCCCCAACTCCTTTAGTTTGCTTAACTTTTGGCATTCTTAATTGGAGAAAAACAATTTAATGTTGTTAATCCTAAATGATAACATTTTGTGAAGGAGGGCACCACGTCCACTCCGACCCCAATTACTAGAAACTACGTCCTTTTAGCGGGTCTTTTTTATTCCATTTTTATTACACAATTATTTTTTAACTATCCTCATTTAACATTCTATCGTTAATTATTCACATTTAAAAAGGGGGGGATTATTATGTACTTACCTGAACAATCTCCTAGTTTTCGAATAATCGGATGTCACAGGCACTCCACTAATTCGGAAGGGATTTCGATTGCGTAATTTTTGGCACGGCAGTAAGATAGTGTTGATCCTCCAACCACAAGAAGAAGACTAAACCAACAAGGCACGGCAGCGTAGGGAGATGAGGGACATTTTTTCGTTTTTCCCTCTCTTCAAAGGTGGACGATCCTCCTGCCACCTGGAGTGGAGCTTCATAATGTTAGACAAGTCATCACTTCGGTGATGACCGGATGGTCAGAAGGTGGCGAAATATGATTATAGTCATATAATAATGTTCAAAAGTTAGGCGATTAAATATTCGTACGTTGATTTTTTATAAATCGTATAAAGCATCTATTCTTAGACATATCACAAGTGCACAATATGTGTTCTTAATAAGAACTTCTTATCAAATCCCAGTTGTACGATATACGATGCAGATTTAAGCATGAAATAAAACCACATCGTTGCATATCCTATTATGACCCTTGCATAATAAAAGTAGGTTAGATTTATCTTCATCCCATGATGATAATGATAAGCAATTCCCACTAACCAACATATAAAAAAGACGTCAGCATCAGCATTCAAATATTTGTAATATGACAAGGGGAAATGAGCTCGGCCGAACATAAAACCACAAACCATTCCAAGTTGCCAAAACCTTGCTGCTCTTGCCAATACCTCTGAAACCAAAGCCACACTTGTTTAAAATATGTGGGTATATTATATTCCCTTTTGGTGGAGCCAACCTTCTTGTAATGCTAGATCATAATCTTAGCCGGATGGATGCTCTCCTGTTACTCGCTTTTTGTTTGTATCTCGCCCTTTTATATGTTTTCGGGTACCAAACCGATTTGTCATCATCATAACAGAATTTTGTTTATATATTGTCTTGATATATCCGGATTTCCAAACAACTTGTTCAAGGAGAAAGTCCTGAATGCGTGGGAAATCCTATCAACTTCTGTAATACTTTTCCAGCATTTCGTTAAGTCGATCGACGTGAGGCAATAAGGATTACGCATAAATAAGCCGTCAATCTCATAGCACTCACTCAGTTATAGCTAGTTTTCTCCCATCATATTTTTTCATCTGGGTAGAAGGATGCGAACTGAAATTTTATTGCAATTTAAAGCATTTCGCATGGAATTCCATTGAAGGCTATCAGTCCTACACGTACAAAAGTATATGGAAGTTTCCAACACTTTGACACGTCGTATAAAATCACGTAACATGGCGTAGATTGAAACGGGCCAGTATAGCATGCATAGGTCATGGCATATATATCATTTTGTACTGTAACAATTTGCAACTATGTATGTCTACATTTAAGTAATAGGCGATGAAAAAATTCGCATGGTAAGTTTTTCTGTAGGTTTTTGCTTACGAAGCAAATTCTGAACATGTAGAGATGATGATGATTAAAAACGTGCTTCTTTCTCAAGACCACGTTAAGCACATATCGTACTAATAATGATTTATGCGCTTAAACTATCATTGTATAATGAAAGCCGTTCACCTTAGCTCGCTTTGCTTTTTCTTGTTAATTTGAGCTGCCGGTATTAGACAGCTGATGCTGATAGTTATGATGATTGATGAGAGCGATAACGCTGTAGGGTTTTCAAGTGATTTTGTCATAGAAAACTGGACGTTTGAAGATGGCGTCATCCCAAGCATTAGAAATTATACTTTGAAAAAGTGCTTCCAATGCAGTTTTGAAATGACATCGCCACCTCCTCGGTTTAGTGTTAGTTTTACCACAAACACGAAGAAAAGCGTATTTGGCCCAAAGGTACTCATTTATCTGCATCTATACACAACGACGACATGAGCAGTAAACCTATTCTTATGATAATGTTCCTATACAATGCAATACTATGGTGTCTGCTGTATGAGCTATAGAACATAAAATGTCTAGCAAGAAAAAGTTGAGACACGAACTGCAGTTGTATTACGGAGAAAGTGTTTTCTACGACGCAGTACATATAGGTACCAAAAGTACATGAAACTAACAATAAGTCTGAGGAAGTCTTTGCCCCAAGAGAAAAATCCTGGAGTATGGTCATGGTTAGAAAAAAAAAGAAATTGGGTTATTTATATTAGCGCTCCATGTAGTGTTTCTCGATTTTCACTTCATTTAGGTTATCCGAGCACAAAATATATATGAATGCATATATAGGGCCGACTTGACAAAAGTGAATACATAGTCATTAGTTGCTCGACCTTACTACTTAAGTTCGTAACAACACAAGCTCCCTAAAAAATTTAAAACTTACAGCTGCAAAGCACTTAGTTATAAAATTAGTCGTAAAATGAGAGTGAAAATAGTTAGAAACGACAAAACAAGGCTTGCGAGTAGCCGAACTAAGGTTGAATTGTGTAGGTCGTGGGCTTTCTCGACATGACGTCAATTGCATTGTTTATGTACACTGCAACCAAAACAACTCGAAATGCAGACATACCTACACACATTTCAATTGTTTACTGTTCTGAACCACTGACTGCATCTTTTTTGACATTTATATTTTTCCAGTAAACATGCTGTTTTTGCATTTGTGGGGGAGGAGAATGAGAATGCGATCGATATTGACATATAAAAACAGATGTTTTGCTCCAATTCTATTAAAATTTCAGTTTGGATGAACATTCATGCACTAATTTGGATTATTGATTTGGCTTTCTGTGCCTTATACCATAACATACGTTAGCTGTGTTGTTGAGTTGTATACTCAATAATTTTCTCATGATCATGTTTGGATTCCGCTCACACACGCTTTCTCTTTGGCTCATCGACGTATTTTTTGTATCTCTAAAATTCATGTATAATTCATGTGAAGATAATTCCTCTGGCTTGTTGATGTCCAAATCCTATAGCATAATTTGCATAAATTTCATGTAGTGTTCTCCTATATGCGGAAAATTACAGAAGATTATAAATATCTGGGGGAAGCAGAGGAAACACTGTTCCTGTAAAACTGTTTATGCTCCCTAATCGTCTTTCCTTTCATTTAGCATGTTGGGGGAGTTTACAAAGTCGTTTCAGACACCCTGGCATGGCACATATATATTAGTATGGGACTATTCAGAAGCCTTGCAAAAACATGACCTTCACAAGAAAAAGGAAGGAAGGAATCAACCCAGCCAAAAGAGCCTTATGTGGCTGTCTGGTATAAATCTAGTTCGACTTTGGCATCAGCTACACGTAAAAAAGTATATATATGCCTGTCTCGAGGAAGTAGCAGCACTTAAGGGCAGGCATGGCATGGCATAACATATTACATATTGTGCAAATCATGGGCTTACTAGCTTGATTCTGATGTATTCTGATATATGCTGTTATATAAAATATGAAATGAAAGCTTTAGATTTATCCAGGCTTAAAAATTCCCTTTTAAGTGGCAAGTATTAAATTGTGTTGAGTTGAATGTGAAAGCAAACCCAAGATTAATTCACAAACTATGTATTTTAAGAAGGTCACAAAGATTACGTACAAACGTACTTTTACTTTGAAATCTTTTAATAATGATGGGAACTTTAGGATATCACAATAATAACTAAAAACTAATTCATATATTTATATAATATTGCTGGAAAACGCTTTTTAAAGCTACATAAAATATGTGGATTATACTGGAGCCCCTTTGCTGGACAAAATATTGAAGAAACCTGCTACTTTGCACATCAAAGAAAAGTATATTCTTAATGTAAACATAAAATTAATAATTGAAGGATTGTAGCCTTGAATTAATTAGCCTGTTTAAAAAAAACAAGATGAAATGATACAACGCGACAATACGGAATCTGGGACAAAATGACCACATTAATATTTTCTTCGCTGTCTCTTCTTTCATTACTACGTATTTTAGTTCATTACACTTTCAAGGTCACTTGGCTCTTAAATTAAAATGCATTTATTTATTAATCTTTCACTATCTTAGAATTTTAGAGCAACCTGGCAAACAAACATTTACAAAATTATTGCATTTTCCGTCAATCAAACTTATTAATAACTTTTTGATTGATGAAGGTCAACCAGAATATGAAATTTTGAGCATTGCAAGTCTCATTTGTCTACGTCCATCAACAGATTCATGAAATGTGGCCAGCAGACTACATGTACCTCGAGGATACTCGAGAAATGTTCCACTTATGCAATGGTCTAATTATGTCTATGTCCTAAATTGACTGAATGCACGAATCTCCATCTCATCCAAAAGTCAATTAACTCTTGTTAATGAAGTTTTGCACACATTGATTCTGATGCCCTACTAAAAGACGCAATTATAGTTTATGCACCTAATATAACGAGTTTCGGTCTGTAAGATTGGAAATCATCGTATCGAAAGTTGGGTTTGCATTACTAACAAAACTCCAGTGCGGTATGCTTGACTTAAAATAAGTATCCAAATTACATTCAAATATGAAAAATTGACGTCGTATTCCAAACAATCGAAAAAGTTCAGGTCATAAAATAATATCCAATGACATGGGGAAAGTCAAACTTGCATTTTATGATCACCTCTTTGCTGACGTGAAGAAATGTTTCATCTTTCAATTTCAACCTTTTCAAACATGCCTTTTTCTAAGAAATGATTTGTAATAAGAATGCATAACAGGTGTTGCAGAAAAGTAGTTCCTCTCCAGACTTTGCAAAAGGGATAGATGATGAGATTTATAATGAAATAAAAAATCTGAACTTTTGACGGTGTCATTCGTTCCTAACATTTGACGATTTTCTTTAGGTACTTCTCGCATCTCGAAGTTATTACCTTGAAAAAGAGCAGCCTTCACCAAGGCAGCTTTAAACGTTAGGGTTAGTGATGATGACTCGACTGGTTTGGCCCGGAGCATAAAAATTAGCACAAAGATTGCATTTTTCCAGCTTCTCTTTCAACAAAGAAGATCCGATTTAACCAAAGCCAAAGCCCTGGAGGTAAATTAGGGCAAAAGATTGAATTTTCACGCTTTCAAGTAGTCCCAATTATATTTGGGAGCCTGCTTGTATGATAGCAAATCGCATGATTCACAACTTTTCATTATCATTTAGGTATCCAGCTTTTGATTTATGAAAGCTGGCCGTCGGCGCCCACTTTAAAGGCGACAATGCCAAATTATCTCTAACAGTAGCAGTTGTACATATGATAGCAAGTATTTAGCAAATATGTACAAAATGCCAACTTACCTAACTAGCTCGAATACAATGTAAATTGCCAGGTTTTTAAAACTGGAAGCTTGGTTTTTAAAATATCATCAAGTTGAATCCTGGAGACTTCTAGAAATGTGCACAGACTACCATACCATTTGTAAAACAGCTCATTGCATTATATATAACCATCCGTAAAAACTATAACATATTTACTTTTACTATAAGTATGCTCAATCAATCGAATCATGGAAATGTACTTTCAACAATAAAGCCATTTAATACTCAGACTATCAGCTTAAAACTAGTTTTTAATGCATTCAGGCTAAACTATAAAATAGTAAATGTTCTATAACAAGTGACAATATTTTTGACAATAGTTTGATCAAACTAGTATGTATATGAGTAATTAATATAAATATACGTATATCTGTGCCTTGACAAGCAAACTTGTAAAAAACGTGAGCACCACAACGTACATGCGACAGCGCAAAGATAAATATTTTTACTGGAATTTTCTGTTCAGTCAAGTGAATGAGAACGTTACATTGACTCTAAATTTTGACGAGCATTTTTTCCAGGATGGCAACTCTATCGCCAGACCGTTGAACTTGCTTTATAGAGTGCTGATAACAACACTGCTTGTTTTGGATGCTGGCCAGGCCAGAATTTCCATGCTAAAACCACGTCAGTATACTTACCATTCCATTGTATCAATTTATGCAGGGTTTCCCCTTACCTGGAAAAATATCCGAATGAAGGAAACTCCCAGCTCTCAATTTAGGTGCTTGAGTTTTAGCACATAGGTATGTATTTCTAAAATGCTAAAATCTTTAGCTTCACACCTTCTACTTATCCTTAGCCTAAATTCCAAAGTGAATGGTCATGTCCACCTACTTACATATGTACATCAACTCCTGATAAAGTGCATTCATATTTTTTTATGATTTCTAGACCACTCCAGGCAAGCATTACCATATTTATTGTGAATTTTAATGAACGATAGCCAACTAGGTACTTCGTGGAGAAATAAACAAAGCATAGAGCAAGGGCTTGAGAGTGAGACTGAATAGGATCATTAAAAATTAGACTGGACTTGCAGATTAATGTTCTGTTCTATCGGCTTTAGCAGCTTTGTTGATTTTGTTTTCATCGTTGAGCAAGTTTACAAGCATATAATGTTCTTAGTCCATGTGACTCAATCCATGGATCCGGAATCTGGACTCTGAACCCAACTCAATACTTTTTGTGCATTAAATTGCCAAGTTTTCTTTATGTAAAGACAGCTAAGCTCAACTGGTTGCTTTTTTGACAGTTGGAGCTTGCCAACTATACAAATATTGCTGCAATGAACTGGAGCTACAAAAGTTGATCTATATTGTTTTGTTTTCAGCCCTTAGAACGAGCCCATTTTTTTAAATTAATTCTGGTTCATAAATTAAGTATTCGTTTTGAATGGCTAGATTAAATGTAGTATGTTCTGGAATTTTTGTTTTCGGCTTGATAGCAAATTAACTAGTTAGCTTAGGGTGTAGGATTGGTGTTTTAAACAATCACGCAAAGAGAATCCAATTTTGATTTTATCGAAGTTTTCTTAGAGATTATTCTGTTTGATAGAAGTTTTGGTGTCACTGCACTGTCGATTGATTGACAATAATAACATGAGAGCATTGAGCATGCATGTAGTTTTGCTACCTAGTATTCTCTATGGATAGATGGATTAATATTATATAATCTGTTGATTAATCTGTGAATCACGTTTCAGTCTTACGACTAAACGAACCACGAAATCATTTTAGTTGCTTCTGTTTTAATGCGTGAAGTAGGGAGGGAGACGAAATGTCCGGAGACAAAATTGCCACCGACGATTTGTCAGCGACAAAATAGCCGATGTACAGAAAATCCGATGTACAAAATATCCGGGGTACAAAAAATCCTTGCGACCGAATATCCTTGTGACATTTTAGTCAGATAAAAAAATCATTGACATAAGAGGATTATGAGAAATAATTTTAAAAAATAACTGATGACGAATGTTAT
>JAQGAG010000632.1:0-14001 GCA_034696835.1 Lepidocyrtus lignorum
ATTATGCATTATTATATTAATTACACTATAATTTAAATCACTTACAGGTACGTCATTGTAATTACAATCATTTTATTGTTAATTTCTTTCTGAAGAAAAACCATTCCCATAAACTCCAAAAAATTTCTTGTCTTCCACTCCATTTCCCAGAGAGAGGACTCATGAGAACTGTTCAAATTATAAAAAATAGTCAGGTATGCATTTTTCACACGAGCAAGTTGAATTTTGCATGTGTACTTTGAAACATTCCACACATTCAGCTCAGCTCAGATATTTTGCACCACACCATTAGAATATAATAATATGTATACATTGCTACAGCTAAGGATAAATATAAGTACGCACACAAACTGTAGAAAAATGTGTGTATGCTACAGGGACTATTGGGCTAAACGGGATATGGCCGGTCGCGCACTCTAAATGCATAGAAGAACACACGCACCTCTTATTCTTCCCATGCTGTTGCTCTCCCCATTTAAGTGAATATATTGCATGCAACTATATTATTGTGTACCGTATTAAGACCATATCCTGTATCATTGTTGCACTCTCTCGTCCTTTTCAAATGCGTACTAAACATCCGCTTCGTCTTCATGGGCGCTGGTAGTAAAAGCTATCATAAGTCTAAACTCTAAAGTTGGTTGGTTTCAAAGTTAGTGGAAACATTCCTAACTTATGCGGCTCCAACTTGACAGTGACAATGACCATTAAAGTATTCCAAGAATATACATTATCACTATTATCAGAAATGGGATATGATAAATGTTGCTCAGAGGCAGGGAAAGCAACAATTTTGCATAAATAATTCACCATGAAATTTACAATTTAGTGGGTTGCAGCGCATTGCATGCAATACTATTTTTGCCGGTAAGGATTATTCTATTGTGACAAGAGAAAGATGAGGGAGGGAACTCATTCGCTTCTCCTCCACCCTCCATGTTCCTCACATATTTCGCTGATTTTCATTGCATCCCTGTACAGCGTCTTTACCTAGTATCATTGCAATGTGGAAGAAACAGAATGAAATGAAAAAATGTGTACGCTGTTGTAGAAAAAAGTGACGTATCTTATTCAAGAAACTCAATAGTTTCGGCAAATACTAAGATCGCATTGCAATCCCACTAAGGAAAAGAAGCAACAGGCATCCCTGCCATGGAGAAGTATGGCCTTATATACTACAAAAAACAAACGTTATGCTGTAACTTGAAGTAACTTCACAGGAAAAAATCCTTCCTTGCAATGCATCACCACTTAACAAAATTGCATTGGAGTTTTGCTTAAAGCTCGGGGAAGGGAAAAGAGCTCTAGAGGATATTCACCTACGCGTGCAAACAAGCAAACCAAACGAAACCATCCTATTCTTTCTCTTTCAGCTTCCACTTGGTATGCAGGCATGTTGAAATCCCATTGACATTCCCACTTTTTTTTTTACAAAGAGCAAAAAATAAATAAAAATATTTAGATATAAAACTTATATGCCCAGCAAGTCACATTAGAAAACCAAGTTTATATGATATGTCTACGGAAATATATTGAAATATGGCGAAGTGCAATATTCATCCCTTGAAGCAATATAGCCTAAACGCAGAAAAAGAGATAAAGTCAGAGAAAAATCAGTAATAAGAAGGAATGATTTTTTTGTCTTTTCTTACCACAACAAGAAGGCGGCTTGTATCACAGCCTCCACTAGGTTGTCATTCTTTCTCCACTTATTTTTATACATTTCGAAAAATAAATAGTATTACCTTCTCTACTGAACGTAGTATAATGTGTGGAAGTAGTAAAAAACCGCTTCTCCTGCTCCCCCTGACAAGAACGTGAGTTGTCGAAACACATTTTTTTTTGCAGAAGTTGTTCTCTACTTGTTAGATGAAAAACGGAGGAGGAATTTGGAGAAGGGGAAAGATGAGAAAAGGGGATTTAATGATGATGAAGAGCACGACACCTTTTTTGGGGAAAGGGTTGACGACAATGAGGGGTGATGATGATGATAATGATTGAAAAAGTATGGTATTGGATTGGTTAGGTACATAAAAAAGCAATCATGTCTAAAGGTCAATAAATCTGTAATGCGCAAAAGATTATCGAGATCTCTTAAAAATTCCATCCATATACATGAATTAAGTGTAATATGAAATGGTTTTAATTTCATCCCTCTTTTTTATTGTTCTTACCTGATTCTTAATTATAAAAAATGATTCCTCACTTGGCTCGAAAAAAATGCTGATGACGGAATAAGATCAAACAATTTGATTAAAACATGAGAGGTTCGAGCCAAGATAAAATATAATTTTTTAAAGCAAGACTGCATTGAATTGAGAGCAAAATATGGAAATGCATATGACTTTTGTGTGGGCAAAATATACCGTTGTTGTTACAGACACTTGAAATTATTTTTATTGTCAGTTTTAATCTCATACTTGCTGACGACTGTACCTCGGCTGCTTCAGATTGTCATTAAACATCTTACCCAGATCCTTATACAGGTAAACGGATTAGTTTTTGAAAGACACAACTCAATCGATATGACATTGTTCTTATATCAATGAAAAAGATGATGTTGATGATGATAATGACTGATCAAAAAATATGCTTCTCCTGTCTGCTAATCTCCTTTTTTTTCGTGAATTACATTTGGATTAATGAAAACAGTTTACGAATTTAAAAGATCCAATGGAACTCATCCCATTGCAATTCCAAACTCCCAGACACATAGCTCATATATCTGCACATAACATACCCCTCGGCGTTCAAAAATTCTACATTAATTTCTCTCATCTTATTCTCCTTTCCCTTCTTATACGAGAGAATCCTCATCATCATCCTCCCGTCTGTATTTTTTTATTATCGCCATTGCTTATTGCATCGAATTAGGCATACCTACGTAAACGAGTGAAGGAGCAACAGCGTTTTTTTCTCTCCTCTGTGTACTTGTACTTTTGTGTACACGTCGGCAGCCCAAGAGGAGAGAGAGACGACCGGGGCCGTTGTCCTCTAAAATGCTATCACTATGTCGAAGTGAAATAAAGAGCAGAGAGCGAGAAAAAAAGTTATGCATGCCAAGAGCACCATCAGCCAGCTTCATCATCATCGTCATCAACACCACCTACCATTTATAACATTGCATATTATATTTCTCGAGAGATAGTTATAACTCTAAAGCTAAGTTTTTATATTAGTCAACATTCCTTCCATTATATCTGGGCATTCATCATCCGGAGGATGATATGTAAGACTTGGTCGGTTTGCTTCTATGTTTGTTGGGAGATGGGATATATTATGAAGATATATATTTTTTTAGGGAAAAGGAGGAGGAATACGAGAACTCTGCATTTGTACTCTGATGATGAGAATTGAGAATATAAAAAAAATGGCTTAGGTATGCAGCACATTTAATACATTGCAAATGCAACAGCTCTCATCCTAACGCGGTATAGTATTTTTTGCATGCTTTAATCCTTCCGTTCGGTTTTTTGGATGGTGTTGGGTTGAATGCTGTTGATGGTGGTGGTGGTGATGATAACGTTGGCACTTGCTTGTTTGTAAACGGTATAATATAAAAGTGTTATGTATGTTCTCGGTTCTTCTCCTATTGACTCAAAACTCAAAAGTCAGTCTCGCCCTTCATACTAAAAATGAAAGAAAAGTTACGTACATTCTTCCACTTCTTTATAGTTTTAAAGAACATTTAAGTAACATTACACTTGGGGAAAAAGCAGAGTTTCAAATGGGAAGGGTAAAATAAAAGTGGTAGTAGTATAAGTTGCGGTAGTTTGTAAAATGCAGTAGTAAAAATAATTTTATCTTCCTGTGAGTGAGGGAGTGTAGTAAATTGATTCTCTTTTCTATCGTCCCATTCTTAAATTTTTTTGGTAAAAGAGGAGTTCACGCAAATACACTCAACTTCAAACGTCTTCCTAGTTTGTTGAGAAGTTTTAAGGGGAAAAAATAAAAAATAATGTCGATTAGGATTTTAATACGATTTTTCTCTTAAATCCACTTACACATGTCATGCTTATTATCTGCTCCCAACGAACCCAAAATCGTGAAAAGGTGGCAAGTTCAAATCAGATCCACTCATGATTTCCTGCACTGAAAGAAAGTGGCTAGAAAAAGAAAGGCGTTTGAACCGTAGCCCAAAACTGATATCTTAATTTTTTCTATAAACATCTCATATGTTACATTGTATTAGATTACAGTTCCCCCTTTTAATAAAAAAATATATGTTACCTATCTACCCGCACTAACCATATATTTTTTCCGTTCCTCTCTTCAACATTCATTGTTTTCCCTAATGAGTGGGATAACTGTCAGGATATACATTGCAGGCAGTTGGTGATAAAAAACTCAGTCACTCATTACCAGTGATGATGATGTAGACAGGAGTCTGCACTAAAATATAAATAATATTTAGTACAGTTTCCTTGAAAAGATAAGGAAGAAAGCAACAACTTTAAGAAATGCATGATCATGAAATGGAAGCTGTGGATAAGGGGAATGGAATGGGTTGCGGTGGTGGTGGTGTATCTATTATTGCAAGGGTTGAATATGTTGCAAAAAAACAGCTAGCAACAATCCGTACCTATTTTAGAACTTAATGTAACATGCTTCTGACTGAGCTCAACAAACGAACAATATTTTATTTCACAATACAATACAGAATTTTTTTCCCTAAAATTTTTATGTTCCTAGGTTAATAACACCATTCTTAGGAGAAGTAGTTGGGACGAAGAGGGAATAATATAGGATATGCACATAGTCCATTACGAGAAAAAAAGGGGGATGGATGAAAAATACAATAAAGCGCATAGAGAATTCCATCCTTCATGGAGATCATCATCATCATATTGCAGAATAATACTCTTTTTGAGTTGCACGCTACCGTATGTATGCAATATGTCCACGTAAGCTTGAAGAAGCAACAGGTAATCAATTTTTACCCATGTTCATGCTCAATCCTCGATGAAGATGATAAAAACAAACTTGAGTGTGGATTGGATTGGAATGTGAATTTTCGATTAGGGTAAATAGGGAAGCGTTATGGATGGTATTATGCAGTGGGAGAGGATGAGTCTCATACATTTTTCCACTGATAAAACTTCATCCTTCTTAATAATCATGAACAAAAAAGTGCATAAAAGGCAACGGAACCTGCTGAAAAGTAAGCTTGCTTGAGGATCATCATCATGATCACCACCATCCGCATACTTTTGTCCGCTGCTCTGTTGCAATTCCCAAATTACTTCACATTATTCACCCTCCCTCTACCTGCCTTCAGCAAACTTTGAGTAGAGTATTGCATTTAAAGTGCACGTACGATTTTTTTCTCTTTAGAGAAATAATCCCAATGTACTTTAACCATTCATAAAAAGGTTTTCTTGCTTGGCTAACAAGTGGAGGGGATGAAAGATGGGGGATTCTAAATTCTTCAAACTGACTGAATATAACTTGGGGATGGATGCCGATGATGATGATGATGACGGTTGTCTGTCCGTCACACTCTGTCTAGCAAAAAACCAAATCATTGTATTAAAATGGGATGTTTTATATGTACGAAAATTTTAAAACAAACTTATTCTTTCAAAATATACCTGCAAATTTTGCCATCATCAGAAAAAAATTTAATCTTGCACTTTAAAACAAAATCTGCTACATTGTTAAAAGTGAAGCTCTCTTTGTAACAGGATGAAAATATATCTCATCCCGTTTTTTCTTCTTAATTTTTCTCAAATGCCAAACCACATGCCAGTCAATATAGTGCATAAATATGCATTTTTCTTGTGCATTCTTGAAAAAAGCTCATCATTTTACGTGATTATGGTAAGGTAACATAGCTCATGCCATTTGTAATCTTGCTCATCATGAAATTGATGATGATGATGATTCCTACAAAAGAAAATCTTTTTTTTGTCAGTTCATATATTTTTTACTGTATTTTTCGCTAGATATTTTGAACGCGGCATTGACTTCGAAGGGGGAAACTCTTTAAAAATTATTCATGTTCAATATTATCTTTACGATGTATGAATTATAATGAAAGATACGAGGGGATTTTCGCATTCCTTTCGATAATCTTTTTTTTCTTCCTCCTTTTTATTTAACTTCACCTGAACAAAGCATATTCTGCATTAACCATCAACTGTGCTGGGGAGGGAAAAGCAGTTAAAGATATGTCGGCGGCGACGGCGGAGCGGTGTTGGTTAAAGGATATTCATTTTTCCTTCTGTCAGTTTCTGTCGGTAAAAAAATACACATAGACATAGATTGCAGTATTGCTGATAATGGTGGTGTGGTATAATAGCTTATTGCAATATTATTGCATCCGCACATCATCATCATCATCATTTTTCGTGATTACTCTTATTGGATTGGGAAAAAAGAAGCCAAACTGTATTCTAAAGCAGAAGCAAGTAAATGTTAAGTGATAATGATGATGAGACTATGTCCATATATAGGGTATGGTGAGTGGCTGATGATGAGTTTTTTTCGGGGTTGATGCATTTTTCATCACTAGAACCAAAAGCCGGCTCCTTCTTTCTCCCAGGAAGAAAGGGGAAAACTGTAAAGTGGAGTGTAAACCAATTTGAGAAATAAGTAGGAGGTAAAAAAAAATATCAGGAGGTGGTGGTAGGGCTGGGATGTGATAGTGTGGAAAAAAATATATCGAGAATTTATTATGAACTGGGAGGTGCTAAAGGTGTTGATGATATGGACAGGTTACAAACTAGAGTGCTCATATTTATTCACCCTTTCCCAAGTTTACATTAGTCTGGGATGCTAATATGGTCATGTGAGAATATTGCAGAGAGCTTCTGTTGTTGGTAGTCTCTCTCTCAAAGGAAGATTTTTTGTTTTGTTTTGGAAGCTGCTATTGAACTATAAACAAATTCATTGTCATTGATGATGACGAGAGGGATTCAGACTATGGCTATTTTTCGCTTTAAAAGAAAAGAGAAAAGCTTTTGCATTTCATTGCACTCGTCTGCATCCCCATCATTATCATCGTCATCATATGTATAATGGTAGCAGTATGCACTTTCTTCAAAGATGAGATGGGATTTTTAAAAGTGTGATGATGATAATAATGGAGTTTGGGACAAGATGCATCATCATGTCATCATAATACTGAGCATTTTACAATATGCTCATAGTTGGCAAAGGGAATGAGCGAAAAATGAAGAGCAAATGATGCATTGCAAATTGCACTCAATCTCAAAGGGATTTATAATACCGGGCATAGATATAACGAGGATGTAAGATGTGGAGAAAAAAATAGTGCAATGGTCTATGTCTATGGTCCTTTTCGTTTTCGCAAAAAATATATAATGGACCATGTATGTTCACAGGTTTCAGCTCTCAAGATGCGAATAAAAAGTAAGTGGGAATTGTATAGAAAAGGAGATAAAAAAGGAGAAGGGGTTCAGGTGATGAAGGAATTTTTACCGTCTTTCCGTAACATAGATTAAAAGTTGCCCTGAATGCACACTGTACATTTTTCTGCTATATACTTTTTTCATTTTTTGTTTGCTCAGGGAAGGCAAATACACCATCTTATATGATGGGTGTACAGTATGTAGGTAAATTGTGCAGGTAATTTTACAAACCATTTAAAAAAGAAAACTATGAATGGAAAGAGCCCTATTATTTAAAATTCGTACCTGTTGAACATACGCAATTTGCAATTGCAAGGAATTCTTTGCATCAGCCCAGCCACATCAGCTGCAAAAAAGGGTTGAGGCAAGGGAGCTGATGAGAATATGGGAACTATTTTTATGTCTGCAATTCAAAAAGGTAGACATGGCTTTACCCTACGTGGAGAAAAAAATCTCGTTTTAGCAACGTTTCAGACAGGTATTCATGCATGCCCAAACATTATATTCTTTAAAGGTTGCAATGGATTTAGGGACAGTGCAGAAAAATATTTTATTCTCCTTCACAATTTGTCAAGTACTCAACAGACAGGTGAGTGAAGAGGGGCATAATATAAAAAGATAAGATTAGTTGAAGGGATCTACACTAAAGCCATGTTAAACTAAATGAAGAGTGGCATTCCACATTCCTTTGAAAAATAGAAAGCCTTTACAAGGAAAAAAAGACAAGTGTTATGCTATTATTTCTATACAGCTTAAAACATTTTTATGCACTACCTTTTTATGTAGGTATTCAAGAGATTTTTTTTTGCAATTTTTTCATAAAATTATTATTACTGCATCCATCCATATAGTGCCGAGAGTATATCCGTAATTTAGCCAAAAAAACCACCACACCACACCACACCACCTGCTTCACCATCCATCAGTTTATAAGAAACGGACGTGAATACAACCATATTTCATATTATATTTTTTATCGTTAAAACTAAACTTGAAGAAAAGGCTTCATATATATCGAAGAATGATTTTTTTTCGTAGGTGCATGACTGTATTTTTTCACAAATATTATCATCCATATGCCATTAACACCATTTCATTGTTGTCTGAAAAGTCTGAATGTATCACGACTCCGATGGTTTAGGCTTATGCAGGGAAAAAACCATTCAATTGTGAATTTAAAATGATGCTGTTGAATATAATCTAAAAAAGTACAGAAGAGAGAGAAGCAGTTAACTTGCATTAGTTGCATTCCTCAGGAACAACCATCCATGACGAAGAATCCTCTTTTCCTTCTGAACCATCAACAGCACAAAATATTCTTTCATTTCAGGATGATGATGATGAGGATGATCATTCTTGAAGATGATCATGTTAGTAGTTAGTGATGATGTTGATGATGGTTGGTGCTAGTTTGCTTCAAGTTTTTATAGGGGGTATATGTAGTGGTAACTTTTGTAACTTTTTTTTTAAAGTTTGGGTTCATTTTACAAAATAAGGAATGTCTGGTATAACGCTACTTGAGCTACTGTTGGGATGATGATGTTGCTCGTTCGTTCACCAAAATAGTTTAAAATCCCGTTTTTCACTCATCTGCCTGTGATGATGGGGATATATAGCTGTACAAGATTGTATTATGTGATCATGCTCAACTGAGTTTTACTTCAGCCCTAATTCAAGGGAAGGAGGAGGATTTGGGGATTTCGCAAAAAGGAACATCAAATTTTATTGTAGTATGTTAGAAAAGAATGAATTTCGGCAAAATGAGCATCTCACATTTAAATTTTTTCTCCCAATTTACGCTGATTTTTCATTATGATTGTGAATGAAGAAATGGGGATTACACAACCACAAAAATGAGCATAATTTTTCATAAAGGTTTTTTTGACGTTGTTTTTTAAAAGTAAATTAAGAGCAGAATTTTTTGTTTCTTCTTCAGACAAGCAAATTTATATCTGCAACAAGTGGTTTTATAAAAAGAAAGCAGGAGTACAAGATGAATCCCTTATCAATATACTGTATAAAAAGTGCTCTTAAAACATTAAAAATGATTTTTGGTGTTGTGCGCTCAGGAATTTTTTTCAGACATATTTTCATTCATTCATTCATTGAAACATTTATAGGGAGAAAAAATTGATTAGAGGTTTAGCTATCTTCAAAAAAGGTAGTCCTTCTTTCTCATGGGCAATCAGTGAAAGATAAGAAGGAATTTTATTTACCCTTTTTTACATTCATTATAGATTTTTTGAAGCAGAGATACTTCTCTCTCTATAGCTGGTTTTATTTTACACCCAATTCATTTTAGTTGAGGCAAAAGTGGAATCATTCATTTATTTCTAGCAATGAGAAAAAATGGAAGGGATAAACTTGCTTGGCTGCATTGCATTGGAAGAAAATTTGCAGTTAGGATTTAAAGGCTGAAGCTCCAAGTGAAAAAATTGTTTCATTTCTTTCAAGAATAGACGGAGAGATGAAGAGATGACTGTGACTAGTTTTTTCCTCACTATTTTATCATCATCATCATCATGTTGAGTTTTGTCGTTTATACCTCGTTCGTCCTCATCTCATCATTTTCACAAGGGAGGAATGGCTCATCTCACCTGTTGCATTTTTTTTCACTCGTGTTTACTTAAAGATCAAACCTGTACCTGGTGGTGGCAATAGGATGAAAAATCAAAAATCGCATTCCATTCTCTCTCTCTCTCGCCTTTCCCTTCCCAAATGCCGGCCTTAATTTAGCATTGTTGTTGGTACACAAACATACTTACTCCCTAATCCTGTCTGCTGCCGTCTCTGAACAAGATGGCAAACAGCCGCAAAAATAATGAATCATGATAAAAGGGAGACCTACCTTCCGCTTATTTCCGCTATGCATAACTCTCCCGGCTTATCATATTGTTTGAAATGAGAGAAAAAAAATATTTGTATGAATGGGTGATTTTTTTCTTAACTTTTCGTTCATGATATGCCAGATCAACTAACCTTCTTATTTGTCATAATCATTGCGGAATGTTTTTAAGAGAAAAAGAAGGACACAAGTGTATTGTTTTGTCAAGAGATGATAATATTCTAATGTGTAATTTTTTTCTTTTGAAAAAGGTTAAACTTCAAACAAACATTTTTGATCTTCGATGTATATTTCAATCGTATTAGGGGTCATTTAAAAAATTCGAAGTGCATTCCACAGTTTAGCATTTTCATTTTTTACCGGTGTAATAAGCCATTAAAAGTATAATGGTAATAATAATAACATTATCAAGTTCTCATTATCTTTTTTAATATTATTTATTTAAGATTTTTTTGCAAAAAAAAATATATAAAAATCCCTAATAAGCCGGGGATATTTCAAGTTGGTTTTAAGTGTAATAGAAATAATGGAATAATAAGATTTTTTTCTTTTTGTTTTTCAGATCTCATTTTGAGGTTCACACAACTTGACTTGTTGGTTATTGGACATGGCTGATGATGATGGACTGAAAGGATGGAGATGATGAGATGAGCTCACATATATTTTTTGGCAGATTACTTTACTTACATGGACTACGTGGCTACTACATCGAGGGAAACAAATAAAGTCAAAGAGCAGAATGGAAGAAAATTAGCTGAACTGTGGGCTTAAAAAAACAACATACAAAAAGGTAAATCATGTTAGTACAATCCCAACTACTTAGCAAGCCTGTCGGACTGATGATCGGCGTAAGGAGCGAAAAAGGTAAGACGGAAGAGAAAAGGATGTTAAAAAATTGTATTTTGCTTTTTATGATATTGTTTCTCTCTTTTGTACAAAAAAAACTTTATAAATTTTTCATCTTTTCTCCTAAGCATCTCTTCTCATTATATTCGCATTCTGTATAACTTTTGGCAAAAAAATGTTTTTGAAGGGATTACACTAAAAAGAATTTCGTAGATACCTAGTAAGTTTATAATTTTTCGACTTATGCGAATGCGATTCCTCTCATGATGATGATGATCAAGGAAGGTAGTGAAGTTTAAACAGGGAAAAAGCTCGTTCCTCAACTCAACTCGTACAAAAGATGAAGGAACAGGGTAGGAATATAAAAAAAATCTCCTTTTCTTGCTCCTGTGGAATGCGGCCAGCAGCCTCAGTCATCATCATCATCATTTTCTTGTTCATTTCATATCAAGAGTAATTGTGTGTACACTTGAGTCAAACTCATATAAATATTCTCTCAGGACTATGACTAGAATAGAGAAAAAAAAGTTTGTATTGACAATGATCAGTCTGATAAAGGCTAAAAGATGCCGATGTAACACATAGCCCATAAGTATGAAAAAAACTTTGTAGAGATCATTTATACCTATATCGTTTCTGGTTATAGCTTGTGATACTTATTTTTTGAAGATTGGGATATTATGTCTTTCTTCATATCCTGGTTACATTATGTATTTGTGCAAGTACCGGGTACACAAACCCATCATCCACAGATACAAATTCACATGCAGAAATATAGACCCTGCATGTAAAATTTTCGTTTATTGTGTAAGCAGAGAAAAATGCCGACTTGAGATTATAAAAAATATATGTATGGTTCACTCCATAGTTTTTTTTACAATGCACTGCATGATTTCTCTAGACAAGTGGAGTCAGAGATGTTGGATCTTCCTTGAGTTGATCTTCGGTTTAGTTTAGTATTCATGATGAAGCTTCTCTCAACTTGCGATCCTCTCGCTGAATACTAGACAAGTTGAGAGGGAGAAATAAGGAGGAGGAAGGAGACGATAGAACTGTAAAGGATTTTTCATACTTTTTTAAAGGACATGACGAAAAAAAATATTCGTGTGTATGGATGGGGTTGGGAAAGAAGGAAATATTTTCTGATGGGGACTATAGCTCTGACTTGTTAAGATGGTTGTATAGTGGTGCATGTTGTTATATGTATGAGTTGAGAGAAGATGCAGTTTGAAGTTTGCGTACTGTTGGTGAAGTTGTTTAATACAAATTCAAATTGCGATAGACGAAGATGATCATCATCATGATCGCAAAGACTCTCCGCGGCATATTTGCTCCGCTTGTTTAGTTCTCCTGAAAGTACAGCTCAGACTTACATGGGGTGGTTGTAGTGAGAGGAAAATATAACTTGAAGTTAACTTTTCTCAGTCTTTTGTGCAAAGTGAGCACCGGTGGCAGAGAAGACGTAGAGAACGTCATGATCAGTTTAGTTTTAATGTTTACTTTGCATTTTAAGATATGGAGAAGGAGAGGAAATTATTGGCATTGATTTTTCCTAGCCAGGATGTCATTAAAATTATCTTGTCTGTGTTTACCGGGTATAGTCTTGTGGCGTGGCACTCATCTCAACTTTTGTTCGAACAGAATATATTCCAAAGTGACAAAGATTGATAAGCGAGCAAGCAATTAACTTCACAGTTTACAGTGGTCATGTCATGACTGATGAAAGGTTTCATCAGTCCAATTTAATTATTGCAATTTGACTATGTGGATGGTAAAATAATTTGAGATGGCATGGTGGTGTCATGATGTCGTAGCATGGCCATGGTGTTTTGGTGAACTTTTACCGGCTCCTTTGGTCCAAAATGAGAGAGAAACCCGAAGTCTGTCTGTGGAGAAGACTCGCTATTCATGAGAATAGTTGATCAAGCGGAGAATGGATAAATAAGTTGTGCCTATAAAAGTTGATGTAAAGGCAAACACAAGGAGCCAAGCCTTTTTTCTGCTCACTTAGCCCATTCTGGGTACTGTCATGAGAAAGAATAAAAGGATTCTCTAAGGAAGGGGAATCTTTCTCAATTCAACTCGTGCGTGTGGGAAAAGGATGGAATTTTTCTTGAGAAGAGAAAACAGGTATGTGCCGAAAAAGAATTTACTTTAAGGTGGTTGTTTCCTTGCCTTACATGCTTTTACGGTCTTTAGCCTTTATAGCTAGACACCGCTGAAAAAGCAAACCAGACCCTGTCATGCCACCACCAACCCTTTTTCATTCATTCATTCTCGAATGTGAAGGAACGGATGAGGT
The DNA here is from genome assembly GCA_034696835.1 of Lepidocyrtus lignorum. NCBI lineage: Eukaryota > Metazoa > Arthropoda > Collembola > Entomobryomorpha > Entomobryidae > Lepidocyrtus > Lepidocyrtus lignorum. Next base: position 13,367 of record JAQGAG010000632.1, read on the forward strand.
TTTTGTATGAAATAATCAGGTGCAGGGAAAGGGGGATAAGGAATTTCTTTCATTCGCTTTTTACAACTTGGGCAATCTTCATTTCTAGGAAGGGAAAGGGCAAGGCTCTCGATGTTGTAAAATGAGGAGCCTTCTTTTACGATGAGGAAGGGGACCCTTCACTCCATCCTTCATTGGGATAGGGGTGGCTGCGGCAATATACGTGGCAGTGATGAAGCATAGCTTTGTACAGGTATTTTTTTCATCCTCTCGCTCGCCTGCTCACTGCAGCGTTCTACAGAGATGAGGAGAGACGGAGAGAAAGACCTTGTCTGTGTTTTTGGGTATGAATGTCAGTCAAGGTGATTGAACGGCAGGTTCACTGTACACCTGTTTTTATATAGTATGGGATCATTACTATCTTATTCATCCTTGAGCAAAGCCAGTTAGATGTAGATGCTCACATTAGCCAAAGATGAATACAAACCAGTCAGGATCTTATCATATCATCTGTGGATTGACTCTGTCTATTCCTAGCTGTCATAAATAAGTCCTTACGGACATTATGCAGTTTTGTCTTAGCTTTTGATCCATATTTCGAGGAAAAAATTCTTTAAGCTAATTTTATCATAAAATTAATGGGAAATGGGCCTTCA
>JAQGAG010000633.1:0-13987 GCA_034696835.1 Lepidocyrtus lignorum
GTATTAAAACAGTAAGATTTCCCCTTTGCTCCACTGTTTTTTAATTTAAACTTACCCGTTAGCAACGGACAATAATTATCGCAAATTAAAAGTTCCAAGGCAAAACTGTTTGAAGTAAATCCTTTCGCAAATTCCTATCATTATTGACGAAAATGATTATTGCAGTTTTCAAAGTATAATTGCGAATTAAATTTCCTTATAAAATGTTCGCAAGTTTTAGTCATATACACGCTCACTTTGGAATGTGCACACTTTGGAAGATTTTTGGAATAATTAAGTGTATTTTCTTTCAAGCATCTTTCCTTCTTCATCTTGTTATTCCATTCCATTTATTTTTCGTTCACTCAAAAATAAGTTTAAAAATTGCAAGCTTAATATTTCCATTGTACTCCTCCACATATTTCTCTTTTAGCAAGCCGTGCATTAGCTCATGCTATTTACATACATGATATAGTAGAAGAATAAGTGAAAGGAAAATGAAAGGTTTTCCATGCTGACAGGTAACACGCTATAAAGTGGATTATTACAGATGAAAGGGAGAAAGTCTTTTTCCTCGCGTTTCTCATCATATTACGGGATACACTCCTCTCTCAGCTAGTGTCTGTCAGGCATGATGAAGCCATTAAAGTTGTTTAGTAGATGTTGCATAATGCATGAGGTTGAGGAAATTGGAGAAATTGGGAGGATTTTGCAGAAAATGAGGAAGACGAATGGAAGCATTATAAGAAGTTAACTCTACATACATATTACTCCTCTCCTCCCAAATATATGCGTTCTTTAATTTTGCAGAAAATCAGAGAAAACTTTTTTATGAAAGGCGGCAGACCTACAGGAGTTCATTCGTATTAACTTGACTTTCATAAAATATATAGTGCTAGTTTGACTATATGAATAAAAGTTGAAATTCTACTTTTCCAACCTTACGTTTACTTTTCTCCAGGTTCAAAACTAGAAATCCACGAAAATCGGATCATACGTTGTAAAAACAGATCAGACGTGAGTCGTCCTTTCCCTACTGTTGGAATGCCAGCATGCCTGGAGTGCAATGGAAAAAGTTTTTGAATAAAGACACATTTTTCATACATTGTTAAATAAAAGCTTTCTCTCTTAGGTATATAATTTCTATCAGTGTGAGAAGTATAACTAGTGTGTAGCTAGCTATATCTTTCGATGTCTCTGCCCCCAAGAGCTAAAATTACGTCGAGAGCTTTCATTGCAAATGCTAAAGTACGTACCCTGTGACTGTATACTTCAGTTTAACGTGGGTGGTTTTATATTAATAGCCGGACAAAAAAGCATTCATAATGTACAAGTATTATTACTATTGCTAACAAGTTTCACCAAAAATACCGATTGTCTCTTTTCTCGTTTGTGAATAAGATGAGACCTCCCTTCAACCTTTTCTTGTCGTGAGATTGTGCCGTAAGCTATTGGTACTGTTACGGCTTTCTCTAATCACGGTTGTCTCTCTCTTGTCGTACCTTTCAAAAGAAAATCTGGATGATATAATTTTTTGAAAGGGGAAGCAGTGCAATTACTGGTTGGAAGAGTATTGTTAGCCCTTTTTTCTTCCGCATTTCTCAATCTTTCGTGGAGGGATATCATAGATAGGTATATCCTGAATAAGTTGCTAATGTGGTTCCACTACAAGCTATGTTAGGTTAAAACTATTTTTCAGACTTCTTCCTTAATTTGTGAATAAACTAGAATTATTTACAGAGGTTCGACGTATGGAAATTGTGCTTTTTCATTTATTTACACAAAAGACATCAATCTCAATTAAAAAATAAATGTATTCGTCATCTTTGCTTATTCTGAAAATTTACTTCCTAGGATTTTACTCTTTAACTCTGGGTAGTAAAAACAAAAAGATCAGAAGTACCTACAAAATCTCAAAATAAAATCTTGAATCTAGAAGTTTTCTAGATTAGTAGATATCACTTTACGCAGGCAGAATACGTGTGCTTGGAATTCTCTGATTTTTAAAGGCGGCCAGCCAGCTACGTCTAGCTACCAGAAGTTACTGTAGAAAATCGTCATCATCTGAAGCATACTGTCAATTAGCATCTGAGGAAGAAGACAGTTGTTTTAGTAAATTATTTACCTAGTTGTTTTTCTCAGACTCTCTCTTGTCGTAAAAGGAAAGGATTAAGCATAAGATTAACTTATCTTTCCCACGCTTAAACATGCATATCATTTTTGGTAAGATAAGCTCGACATCCAACTCATTTGCATAGCTTCTCATTAGTGACTCCCTAGATTACAAGCTAAGAAATACAAGAATGCGTTGAGATATACGGCGAGTGACATAATGCTACGTAGGTGTTATGTTGAGTTCCATTCCTGGCAGTGAAGGCCCGAATATTTTTTTAATATTCTTTTTGGAATGAAAACGAAATCGATGACAGATGTTTTTAGATAATGTACGTAATATATTCAACCGACGCGGCTAAAAAAATTCAATACTAATTAAACGATATGGTATGGTTGTTCAATACGGCATGGTTGTAAAGAAAACGGTTTGTGATAACATTAGCTTGAAACTACTAAAGGGCTTTTATACTAGAATCCACCTTTCATTTGTCAAAGTATCTGATCCGTTTGCAAGCTTACAGGATAAGAAAACATCGAGTTTTCTTTCATTAGTACATGAGAAGATTGTGAAGCGTGTTGGGTCTAACAATGAGATATTGCTTCAGTATGAAAATGCTCGAGTTTGTGCCATTTTTTCGTTTTTGTTTATCGGTTCGCCCCCTGAACTGGACGATTACTTAATATTGCACATTTCGATATGGGAAAAATATATGTAAAGACTACTTTTTATCATTTATGTATTTGCATTTATTTATTTAGTGAGAAGACATTAAAACATATGAAGAGAAGAGTTCAAGAAAGGTACAGAAAGATGATAGAGTGAGAGTAAGAAGGTAGAAAGAGAAGAGGGAAAATGTGTAGGAAAAGAGAAGAAAGATGAAATAAGAAAGAATAGCTAATTTAAGAGTTAAAGAGAAAGTATTTAAGTATCGACAGAGAAAGTCGCAAAGCGATTAACTTATTGATTTTTTTGCCATTTTGCTAACAAGTTAGGACTCCACGGCTGTTGAGTTGAGGGGTTGATTACCCTTCCAAGCTGCCCGTTTCTTCCGTTTTTTCAGACCAAGACCACTAAGGGCACTACCACTCTTAGATCCCCCTCCAAGCAGGCCCAAAAGGGAGTCAGCGGCGGACTTAAGAGGTGAGCCGTCAGCACTAGTTTTACCACCCACGACATTGTCAAGCAAATTCACGTGAAGTTTGCTGTTTTTCTCGTCGGACAATAGATTGGCTCCCCCGATCCCAGCGCCCAGTTGATCCTTCGCATTTGACTTGATTCCCGAGAGCTCTGCCAAACCCAAGACACTAGTCTGACCTTCACCTGAGGTGCTAGCACCTTGAGCAGTCGTGCTAGGAGCACCAACAGGACCAACATTCAAGAGCTTAATGCAATTCGGGGGCTCATTGTGCGGATTGACCCCTAGGCAAATACAGACATACAAAGGAAGAAGTTTCGGCAGGATCCCTGCTTCACAGAGCTTTGGAGTGCAGCCCTGCGGGTGAAAGTCGTGATTGCATTCGCATAGAGGACCACCCTCTGCTGGTGTTTTATGTGGAGGCTTATTTTTTTTGGTGCAAGGAGGTAGAGGTTTAGGGGTACAATCGCAGGGCTCGTGCGGGTTACCACCGGGAGGAATGTAGGGAACAGGAATCACTATAGGGACTCCTCCAGGAATCGCCCCTGGGTAGCCATAAGGACTTCCAGGGTAGCCAGGGTAGGATCCTGGGAAGCCAGGGAATGATCCTGGGAAGCCAGGGTAGGATCCTGGGAAGCCGGGGTATGAGCCTGGGAAGCCTGGGAAGCCAGGGTAGGATCCTGGATATTCCTCAGAGTCAGAGTACAACGGTGTCTTCGAATGCGACTCAGAGTTTCGTTTAACACGATGTTCCACCTATTAACAATTCCTTAAAGTTAAATTCATTTTCTGATGGCTGGTGGTGATAAATGACTTGGTTATCACTAACTGTCATTGTTAGGACATTTAGTACATTGTTTAGTACATTTTTTGCTAAGTTAAATTTGTTTTAGATCTAATTACCACTACCTTGCCTCCATTTTTATCGGCTGCAATTAAGGGGTCTTCAATGGCCAGTAGAAAGGGGAGGGAAGAGAGGAGGAGAAGGGAACATGGAATCCAGAGTTCTCCCCTCATGGCTGAAAATTTACTACTGTTAATTGCTCAGAAACTTAAATAATGAAGGAAAAACTTTTCAAAACGGGATGTTTACGAGTTAACTCCAATATTGATATGATTTGTACTGAGCTACTACAATCCCTTTTTATATGAGAAACAAAAGAGGGAAAAAATATAGAAAAATAATTTATGTCAATAAGTAACGCACTAATTGTGAAAACTTTAAAGCAATGCAAAAATCTTTCTTAAATTAAAATATCTTACATATTTGATGATTCGACTTCATAGTAAACTGACATTATATATGTGCGACCACAAAATAAAATAGCAACTTTTTCGGTCATTGGATTTTAAAATGGTTGCAAAGTTTTTTGCTGAATTTTCACTTAAAAACAAAATCAACTTACATCCTCATAAGTCCTATGTTCATTTCAAGAGAACGATAAAAATATCTTAAGCTGTGTGTGACCTTATTAAACTGAATATGTCCTGGTCGATGCAATGGTAAATCTTTTCAGGCGTATTTGTTTTAAAGAGAAGGTAATTAAAGTTTTTACTTACAAACTGTCACTTACAATACGCTGCGTATCAGAAGCATTAGATCTCATAACGTGCTAAATAAGTCATTCACTTTTTTCCGCTGTTGAGCATATTATGTAGCTTTGCCGCTTACAGTTCCATAATTTTTCCTGATTCAGTATGGCTTCTTCCTCCAACTCAATTTCCACTCTAGTTACGCCGAGCTTATTATTGCGTCATGTAATATTATAAAAATCTATCATGTCATATGCGAGATGTAGGTACTTATTATAAATATGCACTAAAAATACTCTGAAAAAATTTCCTCCATCGTGTCACCTTCTATTAAAAACAAGGATGAATTAGCCAAGCGTGCCTTGAATACGCCGGAAGTTGCAAAAAAAGCATTAGTGAAAGTCATGAGTGTATTAGCTCAAATATCAGATACATGGCAATTTACAAGACTCCACAATATCTCGAAATCTTTCCTCCAACATGACATAAAAAAACTGGTGTGTGCAAGAACACCTATTAAATTATGTAGATCACTTCGAGTCTCACAGCAGACGCTGCAATAATGATTGTAGGTATGTAAATGAAGTTTACTTTGCTCCACATCGACATTAAATATGTATGCGTTTAGTAGCTGTAATAAAGTATATCAGCTACACATTATACGTTCCTTCCAAACTAAATTTCGTGGAATTTACTACTGACTTGGTTTCACGGAGATGATTACAATTTCCGTTTTTCCTTATAGTTCCTCGGCAAGTGTATTTGCTAATGTAAGGCCGGTTTGACAACAAAAAAGTGTTATAACATGCTTCTGATGACAGCATTTGGCACTATAATACAGTTTAGTAATGCACTACTCCTTGAACTCACACAATCTAGCAGAGAGGTAGAAAATGGAGTTGGGTATAGGTTTGGAATATGTTATAAGAAAAGATAATATTATCCATTAGTTTGACAAACAGGCTTTCCAACCTGAGTAAACCCAAAGGATAATCTAATTTTTCCCACATGGCAGTTGGAAGTGAACCCGATATTTTAGCTCATTTTTTTCCGTTGGGCCTAAGGTAAAGTAAGCGTGTTTCTTTGTCATGTTTTTTTAACAAAAGAGAATTCCCAAACATTATACTATACTGAAATTCTTCCTTTAGAACTTGGTGTAATCAAATTTGCAGATATTGCATTTCCTCCACGTATACCTATAGCTTATCATTAAAAATGGAGTAAATTTTTATTTAAAAAGTCTACAAGGACTAGGACTAAATTAAACAAAAGGTGAACGGACTCATCTGGGAAATTAAGAGAGCGGAACTTTATTTTGCTTAGAGTGGCAGGGAAGATCTTTAATTTTAAATATGATTACCTTACAAAACCTAAATTACACATACCTAAGTACCTAACTTATATATTGTAGGAAAAAAGGAACGAATAAATATTGCACTGACCAATAATAAGTACACTCGCATAGGTACCTATGTACATTTCTATTATGAATGATCAGATATATATGTAATGAAAGTTTGCAACTAGATACTGGGAAGGAGAGAAAATAACGAGTTATAAACAAGATTAATATTAATAGGTTCCAGATGAATCCAAAAATTTGAATTCTGTTGTATTTTCTTATCCGCTTCTGTACAGCACACTCGGCTTTCTTTCTCCTCCGATGCCAGCGAATATAGTATGCTGCAGATTCTCTGGAATATTCGTTTTTGGATTTGCATGATACGAGAGAAATTGGTATTACTATACGTGGTATGCATGTAGGTATGTGTATTCTAACTGTAAATCTCTTCTAGAGTCAAGCTTGCTTTTCTTGCAAAAACATTATCTTTCGACATGGCGGAAACAGCAAAGGTTTTATATACCAAAGGATCTTGGATGTGTTCTTCCAAATGCTGGAAACTGACATGATGAAAAAATGGAAGCATTGTATCCTCATCATCAACATCATGAGATCTTCTGCTTTAGATTTTCGAAAAACCAATTCCGACTGACAAAATCATTTGCCTTAACGGATTAAACAGGCATACTGGGTTTCGTGCATAGCTGATTTATTTTCCATTAAAGGAAGAGAAAAGATGTTTATTAGTCAGCGAGTCTGCCGTTGCCTTTTAGAAGGAACAGGAGTCAGTGTGGAACATTGGGAAAAGACCTCTGCTATATCTGGATCAAAGTAGTTCATCCGCCCGCGAGGAGTATTATCATTCGAAAGACTATTTTAAACCCTGCATTAGTGAGCATTTCAGCTCCACTTTCTTCGATCTGTTTTGTAAGTATTTATGGATGAGAACTGGTACCAAAGTAGGATTTACTATTTCCCAAATAGAATTGACTTTTGTTTTTATACAGATCGTTGTCGTTCTTCTCGTTTTATCTTTGAGTAACCCGCCTGGCAGTGTAGTTTATCTTTCGCTGTTTTTACATTAGTCTAGTTTCTCCTAATAGATTATGTGTCAAGATAAACCAATGTAAAAAAATCTTTGAATTAGATGAACGAACAAGTTATTTCATTTCAAGGCTCGCTCTCTTTTTGGAATAGGATTGATGGTTTCTATTTGGTAAAAAAGGAAAGGATTAAGGAACATTTAATGGCTTGGAAGAAGTCAAATATATTACAGAATGAAATGGAACGTTGGGCTAGTCTAATGATTTTTGTGTCAGACCAACTGTGTGTGAGTTTAACTCGGGGAAAGGATTTAAAAACAGAATAAACTGGCTGACTTCCTTTAGATTTTTAATGATAAAACGAGTCCTTAAAAGGATCCAAGTAGATATTTTTGATTTTAGAAGTCTGATATATCTTGAAAATCATCTTTCTTTTCTTCTAAAACATTATCTACAGTGAGACATTCACGCATGTAAATACATTTATTTTTCCAGCGTGGGAGTCATGCATGCAAAAAGTATTTGCACATAATTTTGCTATTTGGACACAAGTTAATTTGTGATTTTGAGAGTGCATAAAATAACATTAATGCGTCCATTTGTACAAAATGTCTGTAAAAAAATTAATTTAGGATTATTTATTCATCGCTCTGTATGTGTGTACTTAAACTTGCACTATCATCAATCATCATACTGACACGCTATACTTTATTCGAATGTCTATGAACATCAGTATTTGTTTATCTAGTACTGTCAGTTCAAGTTGAAATTTAAGGATGGACTTTTGCAAATTCATTTCTTTATCGATTCAATGGAAGCAATGATTTATTCAATGAAGAAGGTATTAACTTTCCAACTGTTCTTGTAACCCATCGTGGGCGTTTTATGTTTTACGATTTAGAATATACATAGGTACATTGCCTAGGTAGATCAAATTAACAGAAACATGCAAACATTACCCCCAGCATACACACAGCCACGAACATGTTATGAATAAACTTATAATACGATAATACGAGTCTATAATAAGTCTATAAATGAATATTGCACGTAAAATGTGAGAGTCGTACATCTGCTTCTGATATTTGAAAGGCTGTATTATGTTTTGCAACCTACAATCAGATTGGAGTATCCATCCACTTCCTAAAGCCTTCAACTTTACGACCACCAACTTATCCTCTTGCCACGTAACACATCTACGAAGATGTATTGATACAAGGGTTTAGTTTCAAGTCATACTCGAAGGTTCCAAATCCCTTTTTTGTCAATACTTTCCGAGATAGGTCACATAAATTGTATATCTTAAGCATACTTGATGTTAACAAGGACACAGTTCGATTCGAACCTCTTCAAATGTTTTATACCATAAATAATACCCATAAAAAATATTTCTCCAGGGTAGTGTTTGCGTTTCCCAAGAATACATTCAGAGAAGAGCTATTGAAATGGGGAAATTTTTTCGAGTTCAACTGAACCGTGATGAAGTCGGTGCTGAGTTTGAATCGAAGCTTTCACTAGGCGCTACGTAATAGAAGCACATAACGAAGTATGCTATTCGTAACTTTAAAGGTCTTAAATTAGAATACATTGCATATCCGAACCCAAGCTACAGTACGTTCTCTTTCTTCAACAGTGAACTTTCACAAAAAACTTGCATTATGCTTGACAATAGAGAATATCTCTCTTTCTGTTTACTATTCCACATGGACTGGGTAAAACGACAACGGTGATGACAGGGGCAAGATGCCTCATGCGATATATGCATGAGTGGTGTTGTGATGGCGTCCTGAAGATGGAAACTTTTCTGAATCTTTTCTGAAGATGAATCTTTTGGATAGGACGCAACGAAAGTAGGAAAAAGTCGTGGGTTATTGTATGGTAAATAAAAGGGACAGAGGATGTGACATATGTACACAGTCGTTTCCGGGTAAAGCATCGCTCCCATCTTTCTTAAGATGGATGGATGGGTGGATAATGCATTTTCTCTTAAGGGTAACTAAAAACTCTACATAGGTATATAGAGTTGAGAATGTGAAATACGGTGGTTCTCAGGTTCTCATATCAATGGTACAACCAAACCGATATAATTTTTCAGACACCTTCACCACTACCAAACCGGCTGTAGCTACTCCCAAGGCACTTAAAAATCCCCTTTCTTGTCATGCTGCTGTGAAAATAGAGAAAAGGTATCTATCTACCTGCGTTACTATTTACTACTTTTCTTTTCATTGGTGTCACCAAGCAGAGGTCTTATTTACTTGTATGAAATACACCTACGGTATGTTGACAAAATTTATGTACCTATACCATGGGTTCATATAGTCCATGTACCTACTTACTAAAGAAGTTCTACGTTTCCTACAAATGCATTGTAAAAAGAGAAATTTTTGTTACCTTCGTTAAAATGATGAGATGAGATGTAACAACAGTCCTTCTATAGTACTTTCAACGACAGACGATGTGATGCACGGCAGGACCAAGGGTCTTTTTCTGAGATCACATCTGAGTTTTCTGATTTCCTTTTGGTCCGTTGAAAGGGAAAATAATGTCACAATGCTTTGAATTGATATAGATGAGGATGACAGAAAAAAAGCTAGAAGAGATCAGATAGAGTCACCCGCTTTCTCTTTTATGGCAAAAAAAGTATATTATAGACTGAAGCACAAAATGTACATGCTTTCTTCTGGATTAGATAAAAAGGGGACTTTTGCCGGCGTTGTTGTTAATGGTGGATGGATGGACTCATGGACTAGGGTCCACTTATCGTTTTTTTTTGTAGTAGTTGCTTGAGAATAGCGAAGGATGAAAGCTACGCTATTACTTTTTTTCTTTAAAAGTCTTGCCGTCTACGATGGTCGGTGAGTCCTTCCTAGACTAGAAGTTTTCATCCGTTTCAGTTGTTGTTGATGTTGTGGAAGGAAGTGAACGAATGTAGCAATAATCCAATGTTGAATTTCCTTTTACTCGTTATTGGTTTTACGATACGATTAGGCATTCACTGGAGAGATTTTATAATGGATTCACTCCCAAGAATTGTCTCTCTTTCTGAGTTCAGAACTACCTTTGTATTTTCACTGAACTGGGCTTTTCATTTTTTCAAAGTGCTTCAAATGTACGAATCCAATGATCTCACTGAGGCGGTTGATGCCCTTTGCAATAATACACGATATATACAAACTACCTTATACGTAATTCATTTCTTCTTATGCAATAGTCACTTACGATAAATCCACTGTAGTTTTCTTTTTATTTTGCACGAGAAAATAACTTTTACGAGAGTTCGTGCGTTATCATAGACGTTTGGGCTTCTTTAAGTTAGGGCAAAGGAATCTCGTGAAGCTTTATTACCACAAAGGATTACCTACATCAAAGAAAGAAGCCAGACGAGGCTTCAGTCCAGGTATTATGGTAGGGTAAGGTTAACAATGAGGAGCTATGATTGAGATCAGTTTCCTTTATTCTTTCGCTTCTTGAATTCAGCTTTTTTGTATGTTGCAGTGATCACAAGTGATCACCAACACACATTTCATGTGAATGTTTATAAGTCTGAGAATGGGAAGAGCTTCCCTTTGAAATTGAGATTTTTGCTGGGTCTTCTTCCTCCCAACCCGGTCGTTTAGTGGCGAAAATTTTCACAAAAAGAAACTGTTCATAATATGCGATAGTGATGATAATGTAATGTGGTTGAATGTTAGATTCTTAGATACCTATACTCATACCTAATAAATCCTAGAACATTTTGTCAGTATAACTTCGCTTCTCTCTCCCTTTTTGGTCAAGATCAAATTCAAACTTCAAAGACTCCTTTATAAACGCGACCTCGCCAACACTTTGGAAATAGGGCTTGAATTAGGAGAGTCTGTTACTTTCGCAAAATGCAATGCAATTAGAGCAGAAACTAACATGAGCATCTGCAAAAACTTAAGATCTTGCCTTTTTGCTGAAAATTTAATAATACACTTACATATAATGAAATAGAGTGCAGATGGACAGTCAAGATAATGGCTATAACGCAGGGAAGATCATGAATGTTGTCACGTCCATCTTACGTATTATAATTTTTATCATCTTCTCGTGATGGCGATAATATTTGCGGTTTATTACGTACCTGTAAGGTATGTTATGGTTTTGGCACATGTCCGTCTGTCCGTCTGTCTGTCCGTACGCGCTCTAGCGTCTAAACGCGTGGACCGATTTACTTCAAATTTGACACGGAGGTACATATGGTAAAAAGTAAGAACCCTATTGTTTTTGGGGTCAGTCGGACCACGTCAAGGGGGTCAAAGGTCAAGGTCATAATTTTTTTCAAATGACATGATATAGTAAATGGGGTATCAAAAGAAAGCTGTTTTAATGCTGATTTCAATGATATAAGTTTTATTAGTGTCAGTTAAATAGTCACTGAAAAATCACTGATTAAAAAATCCAAAATTTTAATTTTCAACAAATATTTGATTATTATGTATTATTATACCATAATTCAAATATCTTACAGGTACGTCATTGTAATTACAATCATTTTATTTCTTCATTGATGCGTAAAAAATGTTGAGGAATTCCTTCACCACACTGGAACGAGTGTATCCTTGTCTCTTGTTGTTATACCGTATCATAGCCCATGTCATGATCATTTATTCAGTCAAGATTGTTATTCAAACGTTGATAAGCCAATAAATACCATAGTTTGTTTAGTTGAGAGCAGAAGCATTGGCCGTCCACATTTATCAGCTTTGGTGAGGACGAGTTGGTGGATTTATACAAGTTGACAGATTGTTGGCGGAGCGTCTCAAGCTTTGTGTTTTTGCTCTTTGTTCACTATATGTATAGCACACTCGGGGAAAATAGTAGAAAAGGCTTATTTACTAATGAATGAATGAATCCAATGTAGTCAAGTCAGTCACATAGGAGGACTAAAAGTACATAGATATATTTACGTGTATTCCACTTCACTTGTCGACTTGTCTGTCTCTTGGGAAATGGGTGATGTGAATAATTCACAGAGACAAATGATGAATGCCCTTACCAATTATTTGTGACATTAACTGCCTTAGTGAGTCTTTTCCCAAAGACTAATATATCATCAGCGTTAGTACGACCAGCACAGAAAAAACGCTTCAGCTCTCGAATAGACACAGAACTTCTAGAATATCTCGATGTTAAATCGGAAGACGAGTAAATTGATGTAAATTATAGAGTAATGATGATTGTAAAATGACTCTTTTTACTTTATGAGCTCACTTCTCCAACTAATTTTTAGGCTGTCACCATTAAAACTTTATGTTTACAGAAAATGTTGCATGTTCAAACAAGACAAGAGAGCAATGGTCACGATATATTCCAAAAACGAGAGAAATGACTTGTCTTAAGTAATAATAACAACTTCTATCGTTATATCATGTGTACAAATTTATGGACATGCATGCAACCCGTCCGCCTCCCAGTCATAAAACACACTATAATCCATTAAGTATATTCACTGACACTCGCTGCTACTGTGAACTTTTTTTTATAAAGTTATATAACCGCAGTTATGACTATACTTATGTATTTATTACTATTATTATTTAGTTTGGGAACTCTACACGTTTTTCTTGTATCTCCAGTAAAAGCAGAGTTTTCAACACTTTCGGCATAAGAAAAAAACTTGGGAGCCTACTCAAGCGAGCACGTTTTTTATCCTCTGTCCTTGGCCGGAGAGCTGGAATTAGTGTTTGTGCAAACTCGTGGAAAATGCCAAATAGGTAAAGTGCAATAGGACGAGAGTTGGAGAACGACCCTGTATGAAATTCACGCACTGGCACAACTTTTTTCTATTTATGCTGAATAATAATGTGTATGTTTGTGATGAGAGGGGAAGGATATGCAGAAAAGGGGAATGAGTGAACTGTGATACAAAAAAGAGCAGCAGCGAGATCCGATTTCGATCTTGTTTCTCCTATTATTCCTCACAAAATACAATACAAGTCAATGACTAGAGTGGAGTGAGAGCAAAAGATGAACAAATAGTAAATGCGAGAAGACAGCTCGACATCCTCCACAAAACTGAGGGGGACTACGCTTGGTGGAAAAAGTCTACCGGATCCGGGTACATTACGCTAGGTTGTGATGTGTTTTTCCCACATCGATCGCGTCTTTATACAGAGAAAATTCGGTGCTTGCTTCCTTTCCTACTTCCTAACCCACGGGGTTGTTGCCGCTCAAGACATGCGCTTCCAGAAAGAGTCAGTCCAGCTTCCAAACTCCAACCTTAGGTTGCCGCATACGAAGGTTTATGAGAGAAAATGGAGTTTGGGATGGCTGGGTTTCCATATATATAAGTTGGAGTCGGAGTTCACGATATACTTTTTTTCTCACTGGGAAAAGAGCTGAAGCTCACTGACTGAAGGTTTTTTGCGTACATCTTTTCTCCTCTCTCAAATGCCTGCATACATATTTAGTGGAGAGATGATACAAGTATAAATGGTTCCATGCATTTGTGTGGAACTGTGGATGCGGATATGGTATAAAAATGTAAAAGTGGCATTCACACAAAATACCGGATTTGGGATCCTTTTTCCTGCATTACGTTGATGATGCTCATTGTGCGTGATTATATCCCCTTTTGCTTATCACTGGAAGAGTGGAACAATGCTCTGTGATGTGATTCTCTTGTAATTGGATGGCGGAATACAAATAAATTGATCATAATTAATAGAATAACGTAGCTGAAATCACAACTTACAAGGGAAACCTTTGAGGTCAAGCCCTGCAACCACATATTTAAAACACGTTTTCTAAGTCAATTTTTTGCGCTGATTACGAATATGAAATCAGTTTGCCGTCTAATTCAAGTTTAACTT
>JAQGAG010000634.1:0-13978 GCA_034696835.1 Lepidocyrtus lignorum
TTACACTGAAATGCGTATGTGAAACATAACCATATCATATAACATAACTGTAACGATTATAGTAAATCCTTAAATGGATATAAAGCAAATAGAAAGTATTCTCGAATGTCAGCAAAATCAGGGAACAACTTGCTGGAAATGAAAAGGTAAGGTCAATATGAAGTATTTTCCGACATTTTCAAAAAAATCACAAAAATTGCCAATTTTATCCTATTTTTATTGCATGTAAGAATAAAACATAAAGGGTTTTTCGTTGCAAGGTTTTCTCTTTCTGGAAGGGGAAGCCAGAGGAGAGAAAGTTACAAAAGCCATATCTTTATTACAGTTTAACTTACTTGAAGGGTTAGACACGGTGGAGGAAAGCAATAATATGAGCTTGCTTATGAGTATGACATGTCATGGCCCGCCGCTACCATATTACGCCACGATGACATGTCACAATATCATATAATACAAATAATAGCATTAAATGTTAGGCTATATGGTAGGATTTTACGAAGTTTGAGAACCGCAAAACGAAACCACATGGCGGTCGTAGCGGAGATGGTGGCAGATGTCAAAAATATGCTACGACTTTAATAAGTACGAAACTATACAAGATCCTACGCAGTTTGATTATGGGTTCTGGTTTTGTTCTCTTTTTGCCCTTTAGCAGAAGGAGGGTTTCTGGAAAAAGAACTAAGAAGGTCGATCGAATACAACTCTTTTTGTTTTAGAACAAGCTTTTTGAAATGAGACTGTGTGTATAAGCTGTAGTTTCTAAATATTTTTAGAGATTAGTTGATTGCAATTTGCATTGGGATAAGTAAGTGAGGTAATCAGCTATTAACTTCAACCAACGTTTACCCCACTACTTTTAACATAACTTTGCAAGTTGCTGCCAAAGCATACGCAATTAACGGTAAGTAAGATTTTGGCGATACTGTACTATTCAATATTAGTTTCCAGCCAGATAATTTGTAGAAGGTAAAACGATAATCAAAATCAACGACCATGTCGTCCGCATACAAGCTAATATTTAAAGAACATCTTTACCAAATTAAAATTACACATTTTCAATAAGTGGACCATCTTCATTATCATAAATCTGCACCTTTCTTCCACGCAGTTTCCTTTAGTGTTGAAATTTCTTTCTCGAAATTATTCTGCTCATTGTCATATAGCAATACAAAACCCGTCTCTCTATTCAAACGAACCATTATATTTATTAATTTCAATAAAAGTAAAATATGAAAGATCGCGTAATCGCGTTAAAACAAAACTGGATGCTTTAACGATCTCATGAAAAATGAGGGTTGAATTTTCCAACCCTCATCGAACAAGGAATAGTACTGCCTTGTCCACAGCCTGTCTTGTAACAACACGCAACCCTTATCAACTATCAACCCTAAATGACTTTCACATAGTCATAAAGAAAGTAGCTGTGTTGACCACCTCCTCCAGTGAGTGAAACCATTATCGTCCCTCCCCCAAAAGGAGGCTGGACAATAAGTAATGACATCCCGTGGGAGCCTCTGTAGTCACCGTTCTATGAAAAAAAAAGGAAAAGAAAAGACATAAAAAGCGCATCAACTTTATCACTTCCAAGAGTGGTGGTGGTAGAGAAAAAGACAAAAAATGTAATAATACGTTTCCCTTGTTTAGTGCGAATTGAAACAAGATGGATATTGGGCTGTTTGTATGTTTTTCATTTTCCCTTTGGCTCCTTTCCCACTTTCTTTTTTTCCAGAAAAAATAACTAGAAAAAGTACCCTTCTCATCCCCTTATACTTCCCTTTGAAAAATTGTAACATACTTGGGGGTTGATGTTTGATATTGGTTGTAGAATATGAGCTGCTTATATATACTCTTGCTCACTCGATCAAGAGTCCAGTCAAAGGAAGTAATCTTTCATATTGGGAGATGAAGATGAAAGGGAAAAATGGAAATTTTCTCTCCTATCAATACATAAGATAGTTTACTCTCGATGGGTTCGCAAAGTGAACAAAAACATCATCACTATTACTGGCCATCATCATCTTGTTCATGATCCAATCCCGTTGATCATTTCCAATTCAATGAAGAGAAAATGAGAGAGCAGAAAAAAATGATATTCAGAAGCGGAAGCAAGAGCGGCTAGTTTTCATCTGTACATATTGTAAGTATACTTGGTTGAGTTCTTATAGCCGACAATAAATGATGAAGAGGAAGTAATGCATTTTTTCAAGATAAAACTATAGGAAATAGCCACTAGAGAAAAATAAGTGGATATACAGGTAATAGATAGAAATATATCTATGATTCCCTATCATAGATATTAATATACGGACATGCCTCTCAAAGATCATTTCCTACTTTTTCCACCACTGGCCCGAGATTGAATAAAAATAGTGTATTTTGTGGTCTCTCTAAAAGAATGGGAATTTTTATATGATATCAGTGTAGTTTTGCAGGCAATCTAAAGAAATGTAATAAGTAGGGGCAAAAATCTGTCTCTTCCCTTTCCACTCTTATGGGAAGGCGCTTGTAAGTAGGTATGTGTATCTGTAATGGAATTTAATGAGATTCAGTGAGGATACTTTGATGATTCCTCGTTTATAAAGTATAATTTTGTCGGTATTTTTTTCCTTGACTTTTTCTTCCCTCCAATAACCATTCTGGAGGACATAGAGAAAGAGCTTCACTAAAAGGAGCTTCCGAATTTCCATTGCACAAGATGTGAAGAACATGACGATGATGTTGATTATGATCCCCGCGTCTTGAGAGGAAAGGACGCTGTATTTTTTATCCAGTTTGGAATAATGATGGTATTGACGGTGGCATAATGCCACTCTCGCTGGTTAGGAGGTATATTTTTTCAAAGAAAAAACAAACCGATCATAATGACACCACCGCAATATCCATTTGAGATGGAGAAAGTGATGAAACGGACACAAATGAAAAAGACCAATATGCAATGTAGAGATGGTTTGTAGTAAGCAATATCCAATCCAGTGACAGATCTTCAAAGAGAGTATGGGCTACTGATAAATCTTTTAAAATGCATGGAATTGTGCAACTTGGTAAGAAATTGCTTCAAGTTAGATTACAGAAGTTTCTTTTTATCCGGAAGGATACCTTTGTTTTTTTCTTGAAGCATCGGCCCCAATTCAAATAAAAATCTCTAATGAAATGTTGGATATTTCAATACGATAACAGGAACTGGAGTTCGAGACATTTCAGGGGTTGGTGTAGTAAGATTGCATGTATAATATGGATATCGATGGAGGAGGTTGATAAGCCCTTGTAAATAAAATGACAGTTTTTACCAACCACATGATGGATTACTTTTCTTCTTCTGACAAGCTTTAACTACACATATATATTACCACATACGTGAAAGCCTTTCCCCATGGTGTTTGTGTTTGATTGAGCCCCTTCTATATTTGAAAGCAGATTTTCAACACGGATCTCGCAATCCGACTGAGCATTTTTAAAATTCAAATTGTGTGTTTTTCTGTGCTTTTTTTCAAAAACTAAGCCTTGCCCAAAGAAAAGCAACAAAAACAAGGTCTGAAAAGGAATTCGGGGATTTCACCAAAAACTCCATCATACCTAAGCAGGATCAACATTAAAGTACTGGGAAATGGAGAGGAGGGTGATCCTGATAAAAGAGATATGGCCATGAAGAAAAATGTTCAAGGAAGAGGGATGAAGGGATACTTATCTGCTTAAGTTTGTACGCTCCCATAAGAGGAAAAAGACGGAAGGGATGAAAAAAATGTTGAAATGATCCTTAAGCAATGTCAAGCATGCGTTACATATGTTAGCCTCTTTTTCTCTTGTTGTAAGGAAAAACCACAATACTGTCCAAAAATAGGATAAAAGTGAGATGAGGGCTTCATGGTGAATCCGAAATTCGCCACGTGTCATCTTTCAATGCATTTTTAATGACAATGGGAAAAGCAAACTGTATCCTTATCCTTGTACACCTCTCTGGAATATGAGGAAAATGTTTACTGGTGAAAGTAAATGGTGTGAAAATTCTCTTACAAGCTTAAGCCGCATTTACTGGCGGAATTCTGGTTGATGGCATTGCATTTCATTATGAGCTTTCCCATTTTGAACGGACCAGTTTGGAATTTTCAAAAACAATTGATATGCTTACAGCAAGTATTTTTTTAAATAGGTATGTGAACATAAGCCCATGTTGCGGTGAGAAGGTTCCAAAAAAATTTGGGGATGATTGGTTTTTCCACGAAATCCAGAAAAAAATACAGTGAAGGAGCTACTTTTTTAAGGTTGTAAAGGTTGTAAGGTTTCCAGAATGACATTTCGGATTGGAGATGATTTTAATTCACTTTGGGAAGGATTGAATTGCAATAACTTTGCGAATTGGAGCGTTACCTACTCACTTTACCTGAACATAAGGATCGATAAAAGGAATTTGTAGTAGTTAGGTAGTGTAGTTTTGTTGGAATTGGTTTATAGTCCAGTAAATCCACGCATATAAGTATGCATGGAAAGGTATCAGGATTGTTGGGCACCTAAGGGATTCATGTTGCGTGGGGTGCTATTATTGGGGCAACATGAACAGTTTGACATTAAGGTTAGTCACGTTAACTTTTTCTGTCTGTAATAAGAAGGTATTCATTAGAAATCACAGAAGAATGTATTTCAATCACCGTGACTCAACTTGGCAATACCATCAAACAACTTGGTCAATTACTACCTCTCAACCTTGGGGCTAACTACCCTTCAGTAATTCATTTAAATGAGCATCGGCAGTGAAATAAAATATTTTATTTAGGAAAAATATATTCAAAATTTGGATTCCATTCCAAGTAAAGTACTATAAGTATTTCAGAACTTGTGTGGAGTAAAAAACGTACCTAATTAAATTATCTCTTTAGTTATAGTTGAGGATTAGTTCTTATTGTAACCGCATTTGTTCGTATTCAAATGTTCAAAACAAAACAGGGAAAAAATATAAACTGTTGTATATTTTAATTAGTTTCAAATTCGTTGAAATGTCAGATGAAGACACAGAGCTACCAATGATAATAAAATGAAGCACATTTGAGAGTACTGATAATGATGAAGTGATGTAATGATTATTGAAACCTTTCTTAAACTTTGTTAACAAAATATGGATTTATAACTAGAATTAAATTCGTAGGACATCCATGTTATTGCAGTCCTTGCCAGTTGGCCCCATATACACGGCCACGAGTCTCATGACATCTGCCCATTGTTGGGAAATACCTTTGCTCCCATATACTTGCTCCAGCAAGAAATGCGTCAAGCCCCAAATATCTTACAAGCTTTTCTAACAGATAGCAGCAAAATGAACACAACAATGCCCTACCTTCTTCTTACCCTAAGATCTTTAAAAAACACAGCATTAAATTACTATAATACTCACTGCAAATTAAGAAATCAACATAACCTGTACTAAAATATCCGATTCATACAAAATTGCGAAATTCGACGAAATACCCTATTCAATTATCTTCAATAATTCTTGGAGATGACTCCCTTCTCCCATTTAACTAAAATGGAATAAAACATTACAAAATTATTTCTAACGCGTGTCTCTGTGTCAGGATTTTTAGTCACCTTTTTTTACACAAAATCTGTTATATAATTCTAATACAAATTAACATGTCAAGAAAGACAAGCCCTGAATGAAATTAGTTACTCAACTTCGTGAATAAATTCCCATTCAGTTAGCTAGCGCAAATATCACTAAAAGACGTAGTTAGCAACAAGCAAGTCACTGCTTAACTCTCACTTCAAGTTTCATTCATCAGTCACAATTAAAACAACACTTTTCTTTCACCAAAAAGTTACAAATTGCTATAAAAACAAGTTGGTACCCAAACGCCATAAATACCTACTTGATTTAAATGTAATCTATTATGAATACTTGAGTTAATCTGTCAAATGGTTTTCATGCGTTATGAACAATTCTACAACGCTAACTAGAGACATGTCGCTTTTCTTTTTAGTATTGCCAAACCTGAAATGCATTTTACCTGCATTTCTTTGTTTTAGATTTTGCTACGCTGAAACAGGTACAGTTTTCTGAATTCTCTCTTTTTCAGACAAAATTGAACAATGAAATTGTGAAGAATGAAGAAGCTCTCTTTGATGAAGAAGATCAATAGGCGTCATCATATCATCATGATTGTGGTGATAATAAGCCGTAAACTGTAGACCTGTAGACCGTGAATTTCACCATTTTTAACCATCGTCAGTCACTCTATTAACCCACTGATGACGAAACAAGACGAGTCTGCATTAATTATCTTTGTAGTAAAGTAAGTTATGTCACAACAACTATTAAATAACGTATTCAAAACTAATTTGAATCAGCGTTCTACAATGTTGAGAGTATTTTGGCTCAAAATACGTTTCAATCCAAAAACCCAATATCAGAAGAAAAAACTTGGGTATATAAATAAGATGGTCGACCCCTGGGAAGTTGTTTAAACCATTTTAAGAATGCAAGGATTGAGTTAGTAGGCTGTTTAGAAATTTATTTTGTAAAAAAATAGAAAGTGAAAATTTTCAGAAGAATGAAATTACCGATATTTATCTGTTTAGTGTCGTGCTTTGGTAAGTTTCCCTAATGCTAAAATTTAGAAATATAATCAGAAATTTGGGGTGCTGGATGTCTTCAGCAAAGAGTTGGCAAATTAGTTCAGGGGGAATTAAATTGCAAATTATTAAACTATAGCACTGACATTGGCATCCGAAAATGAACGTGAACCGCCAGAAAAGTTGGAGTCGGAGCCATCAGCAATAAACGAAGTGAAAACGAACGAGCAAGATAAAAGTTCCCCCAATAAAGGTGAAACTGGAGAGGATCCTAAAAGAGGTAAGAGAGGTTTTGGAGGGGGTGGTGGGTACGGAGGTGGTGGTGGAGGGTATGGAGGAGGAGGTGGTTATGGGGGAGGAGGATCTTACGGGGGAGGGGCTGCAGCTATCGCCCAACAGGCAGCGAACCAAGCTAAGGCGGCAGCGAATGCTCAAAATGCTGTGAGTTTAACTGAAATAAAACCCGTTGTAATTAAATTAAGGCGTTGGTATAACGGACTTTTAATTGATTTTAATAGGCTGCTTATCAAGCTGCACAGCAAGCGACGTCTGCCTTGGCCGCACAGGCTAGCCATGCTGCACAACAGGTAAAGTTTAATGAGACCTTCATTGACGTAATATTAGCCATGTCATATTTTGTCGGAAGCATGTTTTTTCATAAATTTCATGTCTTTGTAGGCACAAGCTATAGTTGCCGCAAAGCAAGCTCAAGCAGCTCAAATCACACAGGCAGCTCAATCGTAAGATTTAAAAAAAATAATATTGATCAAAATTGCAAATCTAATTTTAATTGTTGTAATCTTAAAATCCACTACAATTAGAGCACAGGCCGCGGCGCAAGCAGAAGCCACTTTGGCAGCTCAAGTTGCACAGGTAAAATATCCGATCCGAACACATAAAAAGAAACGAGGAGATTGATAATGAATTAAAATATTGTTCCCAATCAGTTTTACTCTGCATGTCCATATTTTTTAGGCAACACAAGCTGTGGAATCAACCAAAGTCCAGGCTATTCAGCAAGCCCAAGCTTTACAAGCTTTAGCACAGGTAAACTAAAAGTTTGTTTTAAAAGTATTGAAGACTTCAGATGTTTTGGTAAACATTTCATTAGTACAATTTGAACTGTTTAGGCTGCCCAAAATCATGCAGCTCAAGCGGCAGCAGCGTTGCACGCGGTCCAAGGTGAGTGATTTACTTCCGTCGGACATTTAAATACTTGGGACCTACTGAATTAAATATCTTTTTGTAATCTAATTTAATTTTACAGCTGTCCAAGCTGCCCAAGCGCAGATGGCTTATCAAGCTCAGCAGAATGCGCAGGTAAGCGATAATACATTTTAGAAGAAATTGTTGCAAGTAAATATTAGCATTTTAAATGTATTTAATTTTGTTGTTTAAGGGTATAATGAGAAAACAATCAAAATATGAAAATAAAATACGTATTTAATTTATTATAGGCTCTTGCAGCGAAGCAGCAAGCAGCGTTAGCTGATCTAGCTGCGGCTCAGGTAATTTAGTATGAATTAGAACGCTGACTTACTCTACAACCGGAAACCATATCGTAACTAAATGTTTTATTTAACTTCCCCCAGAACGCCGCTAATAAGGCTGCATCTGCTGCGTCAGCCGCCCAGTCAAATATAAGAGGATATGGGCATGGCCACTAAAACTTCTAATGCCAGTTTAGCATTTTTTTCTTCAGTAACTTATATTTATAGGTAGGTAAGAAAAGCTTCAAGCATGATAGCTGAAATAGTTTTAGGAATATTAAACAGGTATTAATCATGAGCTAGTAGATGCTTATATGGTGGTACCTATATGGTATCACTGCTCTTGTACGTAAAATGATGCCTCCTTTTTAATAACATTTTTTAGCCGTGTGTACTGTTTAAAATAAATTAACAATCGTAAATGATTTCAGATTAAGCAAATATTTTATCGCATGAAATTATTTCACGATGAAGATCTATCAATCAAAAATCTTAATTTAATTATTCACTATGCATTGACCACCATTAAAAAGTGCAATAATATACTTTTGCTGTTTTTATTGATCTTCACCTGCAACTAAATGGTATAATATAATTATTAATTGTATAAGCTTCTATAATAAGTGTGTTGTGTAAACTTGCATAGACGATAATGCACAATATAATATAATATTGAAATGTTTTTGTCGCAAAAATCAGAGAAATTAAAACGGGCATGAAATATGCGTGTAAATCTCTTTGTTTGTTATATCGCGGTATGTTTTTCACTCTACAAAACTAGAGTTAACTCTATTCATTATAGTGTTCAAAGCAGTCAGTAGTCATCAAGCAGTGTAAGGTCTTCAAGTCGTTGCTGCAGGCATGGTCCCATGGAATCAAATACGTATGAGAAGTAACCTTTCACATCTACAACCTCATTAGCCGATCGGATCAGGAATGGATGTTGAAGAAGTCGAGTGTATTTTGGACGTTGTAGGTGGTCCTTTATCAAACTACGTGAAATTCAAGAAGAAAGTAAAGACGAATAAAATGTTTGAGCATTGTGAATATTATTTCACAAAAGTTTTTGAACGTGGATTTATGAAAATATTTTAAATTGAGCTTACCAAGTATTGACAAAAGCGATAAATTCATTAGAGAATGTGCACCCACTCATGGAAGGGGACAGTTGGGGTGGATCACCTTGGACAACTTGACAGAGTTGCTCGAAAATGGAATTCCACTTCGGGTATGGAAACTTTCCCGTGGAAATTTCGTACAGCGTTATGCCCAGTGACCAGACGTCAGATCTGATATCATAGCCCTTGGACGTGTTTGGGTCAATCCTTTCCGGCTAAATAAAATTACAGTCACATTCGTCAGATTTCCTGAGTTCTTATGCATAGCATAGCAGTAGATTACATGATGATGGCATAATAATTAATAAAGTAAGCTAGTACCGCCATGTATGGTCGGCATCCAGCATCCCTTGACTGGGCAATGGAATCCACCAGTTGTCCAGAAATTCCGAAATCACATAATTTTATGTTTCCTTCCCGATCCAGCAAGATATTTGAGGGCTTCACATCACGATGAATGATCTTAAGCTGATCTTTTAAGTAGCTAAGAGCTTGGACAGTCTGTCAAGTTTACAAGAATAAGATTGCATCATATATTGCAGATTTTTCTCTTCGTCAGTATTTCAATTGTACTTCAGTTAATTATGTTTACTTACTGCTAACGCAATTTTCCCAATAATATTTTCAGGCATCCTTTGATTCATTCTACGGTACACGTATTTATAAAATTTATCTAAACTTGCATCCATCAGCTCCATACAAATCCAACAATCCCCTTCTTTAAATATTGCTCCAAAGAAGGACACAATAAAAGGGCAGGAATTTGATTTCATGACCACCTACACACAATAAACATTCGTTAGTTTTAATATCCTTAATTATGTTAGATTTTTGCACTTGCTTGCTTGCTGCTTTTTTGTGTTATTGCTTTTTAGCGGAAAGCCCATATACCTTGCTAAAGCCCCATTTTTATATTTACCTTTACCTCTAAATCCATCATAAGTTTCTTTTGCTCTCTCTCGTCAACTGTGCAACGAATTCTCTAAAAGATTCCAAAGTAATTTTTCATGTTATTAAATCTGCTAACAGTCAAGATAACTGATAACTTTTAGATTAGGTATGTAAGTTTTGAATGCGCATACTTTCACAGCAATAAGCGTCTGCGATTTAATGTGAAGCATTTTCTGCACAGTGCCATAAGCCCCTCTCCCGATCTCCCCCAAGTCTTCCAAGTCCTCCGCAGTGAAATCAAAGGTCAGCTCTGGGGTTAGCTTTAGCTTGCCAGAGGTACCTTGAAGGCCTGAGTCGACTCGGAATTTATCACTGGAACAAATATAAACACGTTTTTAAAAAATTCCCATTTCAAATGATACAATCCAATTTATTAGCAATTTATATTAAAAGTTCCAAACAATTAGTTTTGCATACATTTGACTAGTTGAAGCTGACGTGGGTAGCCTTGCAATCGCACCATCACTGAGCATGAGATTAGGTCTCATTGTCGAAGACTGGGATGAAATTCTGTTACTACTTGCGCTAGGTTGCATTCCCCTTTCTGAAACTGAGGTCGATCTCATAGGCATTTCAAGAACTAGTCCCGTGGGCGGCTGTAGTGGGCCGCCCCCGCCTCCTCCCGCTGACACTTCTCCATCTGCTAAGGATGGAAAGTTTGTAGGCTCAAAATTTATCCGCAATTTATTTTTATCTGTAGACACAAATGTTCCAAAACATGCGCTTTAGAAAAAGAAGAAAAAAAACTATCTACGAATTTGTCACCGCGGTCTATGTACATTGCTGTTCCCTTTCGTTCAACTTACTTGGAGTGGTCTTTGAGGCGGAGCCATTTGTGTTGATTTGGGAATTGGTACTACAATCACTGCTACTACTTATGTCACTCATTTTTTTTAGAATTTATGTTTTGCTTAGGTATAATTCACAAATTAGTAATTTTTCTCGTAAAAATATCCCTTTCTTTGCAAAATGCGGTAGTAAAATTCAAAGCTAAAAACACGCTTTCTTTTTGTGAAAATGTTTTTTTACCAAAATCAGACTATGAAATATAGTCAATTGCTTTTTTCACTTCTTATCACTTACAGCCTGCATCATCATCACCAACACAGTTAAAATAGCGAGTTGACAAGCTTTCTCATTAGCGTCATGTATGACGTTTAAATAAAGTCATTTTTAATTACTGTATTTTACTATGCATAGATAAGTGCCTACTGACTATGTAAGGACGATTCAGTTTTCTCGTGAATGGATATTTTTTCTTTTTTAGTTATAATCCTTTAAAAAAAACTGATGTTAAGGCTAAAGGTGATTTAGAAATGAAATCTCCACAAAAGTAATAAATATTTACTAGTGAAAGTTTTTGTCTTGAACTTTAATTTTTCTCAAATATTTTGATAAAACTGAAACCAAACTTAAATCACAGAAGCATTAAACTTATTAAACCTTATTATAATTGGCTATTCACAATAATATAAAAACACTATAAAAAAAATCCACAACAAACTGATGAAAAATTGGAAATGATCAAGTTGCAAATTGGCTGCGACGAGAGCTAAACTTCTGTTGCCGTTGTCATTTTATGCATATAAGAATAAATATTCAATCTGCTTTTAAGACAAAAAAATCTGTCCGCATAAAAATGACAGTACTTAGTTGATGGAGAATTGCATATTTTAAGACACTATAATATTCCTACTTGGATAACAAAAATCGTGTAAAATATGGTTGGATAATACGTATAAATTAATCACAACAAAATAATATATAACGATAACACAAATCGGTTGATGAAAGATTTAATTTATTTAATTTTCTCCCCTACATTACTTCTCCTCTCTGGTTTATACTTTGGATAGCGGTGAGTTTAAAAAACTCTTTGAAATGGTTAAGACATGTATTAAAAGGTATATTTGAAATGGTCGGATATGTGTAGAGAGCCCGAGCCAAGAGAGGAGCCCGACCCTATCGATACTTCTATGTTTGTTGTAATGAGACAGGAGGAATGAGTAACTTTTACAGTAAAAGTATAAAAAACGGTTGAATATGTATTACATGTCTAGTCCTAAGTCTGGTATTGGTATCCAGCATTTATATGAACCAAATACAATTCATGTTTAGGCAGGATATCACAGAGAGACAGGCTTGAACTATGTGGACAATGCGTGTAAAAGGATTGGGTTGGATGTATTACTACATGAGAGGAGAGGAAAGCAAAAACAAAGAAAAATTTTTGTTGTATTCTTTCTCTTTTCCTCTGCATAGTTTTGATTGAGAATGTTTTGATGAAAGAGTTTTAGCAATTTATGGTTATCACTGCATTATTGGCTTGTCAAGACTTTCAATAATTTCACTGCAATTATTATGAGAATATATGTTTAGGAGAGGATGTGAATGTCGTTTTGTAATACGCCAATGAATTGCTTACTCGAGTTGAGCTCGAGAAAAGTGATTAAATTGTTATCTTTATGACATTATTCCATGAAAGGAGGGTGCATCATGGAAATGGAATGATGGAAAGGGATAAAACAAACGTTTTGTGATTATGGAGAGCAGGAAAAATCTCCTTCACTAATAGCATTGTTTTTAAGTAATGAACTGAGATTTAATGACTACTCGAGTAATTGATTGGCGGGATGAGACGATGAGAGTTGAAGATTTTGACATGTACAAATTTGTCAAAAAGAAAAGTATGTATTAGTCAGTTGTCCTAATATTTTTTACGCGATTTACAATTTTCATTTAATATTCAGGTTGCTGATGGTGTTTATCAAATACTGATATGAAGTAAATGATAATCAATAGAAACACACAATTTTACTTCCCACCTAAGATGCCCAAATCTACGCGGTCCCCAAACCGGGTTTGTGATGCTGACGTCATTTACAATTCCAGTACGTCTTAAATCGAAGATGTAAATACTACTCCAGTTAAAAGCCTAGACAGCTTGACCACATCACATCCAAATTAATTCTAAATACATAGTTTAAAACAGGTTCCAACTCCCAACAATTTATGGTGTTGCCATTGTTTAGAGGTGGGAAGTCTTAGAAAGCATAGCTTCATATTGTTACCAGAAAACATCTGCTAGCGTTTCACAAGTGAGTTATAAAAATAAAAATAAAATTGGTTGTATGATTCGTTTTTTGAATCTACTTATTTCCTTTCAGTTTGAGACTTCTCCAATTAAATCTCAGCCTTCCACCAACAAAGATTTTTTAATTCTTTGCAGCCATACGCCATGTCATGTCATACCGTTTCTCCCATCTAAATGGCATATTTCTGGTTTGTGTAGAAATGTAATTAATACTTGTCTCATTTATATACTCAAGCACCCGCTAATGATGTGCTTTGCAAAATATTCAATATTCACCCACACTATCCCACAAATAAATTTTCCATTACATAGTTTGCCCATATAGGCAAATATTTTTGTTTGCAATTCGACCGAAGAGAGTAGGTAGGAACGACGATGATGCTCAAGTGATAAAATTCATGCGTAGTTTCAGCAATAAGCTGTTCAAGAAAACCAGGGTATATGTATGTAGTGGTGGCGCAATCAGATTTCCACATAACAACATAAAACGAAATGTAGAGGGTACAGCTAGAAAAAACTTCTGATGAAAGGATTTTTGCATGCATTGCAATAGGCTGGCGCTTTGCACACAAGCAAAATATCTATGTGTATTTGTTAGAGGATTGCATGATATATACCTATTGTACCACTGGATGAAAATATGCTAATAGACAAAGGTAATATAAAGGGGAATGTTTTAGTGATACCTACAGGATGACACAAAAGTTTCACGGCATGAGAGGAAAATAGATGTCTTAAACAAGTTAATTTCCGTGGAAACAAAA
>JAQGAG010000635.1:0-13973 GCA_034696835.1 Lepidocyrtus lignorum
TATCGTGCGCACAGACGGACGGACGGACGGACGGACGCCAAATCGATCGCTATACTAGCTTTCAGCTACGTAATAAAGATCACTTCTCCTCTCAACATATAAAATGGTCAGTTAGAGAATGTGCGAATTTTTCCTACTTCCTCACCCCAATTCCCTTTTCGCCATCATCATCATCATCATCATCATATATCATGACACTCATGATCACCCCTCTCCATCCATAAAAAAATTTCTTGCTGATTAGTTAACATCTGTTCTATAAAGTAGATAGACAACAGGGGGAAGTGTAAAATTAAGGAACAATTTAGCCAGATAGAACCTACCACACTAGACCAAAAATACAACAAATCTAAACAATTTTTATTATTGATGCATGTTTGACGTTTGTAGCTGTGATCGATCGTCATGCACGTCCTGCGCTGAAGTCTGGTCTGGCCACTTCCATCCCTCACGTCTAATAATAATTTAATGCACCCTTATCAACTTACAAACTTGCTCGCGTCTAGAGTGACCTATGAATTTTAAATGGGGGGAAGGGAAGACTAGTGCCATTTTACGATAGGAAAAAAATCTCTTATGACATAATAACAATAATAGCAATTGTATTTCGGATGGATGAAAAAATCACGTAAAGGCAAGTGCGCTAACGTACGTGTTCCTTTCGTCTAGTTCCTATTCAATTTGAATGGGGGGGGGGGATAATTTCTTGAATTCAATTTTTTCATCCCTTCCTCTTTACTACTATGAATGGATGTGTGGAGTGGATCGATGGATGGATGGATGGCCCATAATAAATAATATTTTTTTTGTATCTAGAAAAAAATGGCTATTGATTGAAATGAATATGAAATGAAATATTATGATGGGGATGAAGACAAGAAGATTTGATAAGCTGTTAGAAGACCTATTTGATATTTTAGGAGGGTGTTTGCTGTTAGCAAATTGGCAAGCGCTCCACCGGCGTTTGTACCTTTTTGTTCATGCTTATGTCGCATTTTGTCTTACATTTGCTACATACATTTATGATATGAATCTTAATTGTTCATCTGATAAGGTAAAACTAACCCATATCCCTACATCATCAGAGATGCACTAAAACAAAGATATTCGGGGCTGTAATTTTTCTCCCCCAACATGTGTTTGTACAGACAGGATATTGATTACATAATCATAATCGAACATAACCAGAACATTAATTTGACTTCCATATTTTTTCCCCTTGTATAACATGATTAAATCATATTTGACATGAATCTATGAAAATAAATTTGTTAATAAAGGGAGTTACTATATTGGAGTGGGTTCCTGTGTTTGTGCCACTTTTACCCAAAAAGTGAACTTTGATGAGGATGAGGAATTAATGAAAGGATTTGCACAATGCTATGTGCTAGGCATCTCTATTGAAATTGAAGCAATGATCTCTGAGATTTAAGGTGTGTATATACAAGCCCATAGCCCAAAACGTCAAAAAATATATGTATGCAAGAGACTTACATTACATAATAGGATATGAGAAGTGCATTGATTTCTTTCTCTCGTTTTGCGAAAAGGGATGTGGAGGAAGGGAGGTAGGTACCTTTACGGTAGTCTCTGTCCACTTATGAAAGAGATGTTCGAAGGCACGTCCCAATATAATTTTTTTTTATGAAATAGGTAGAAAATCATGAACGGTGTAAGTTGGGCATAGGGACTACAATGGGTTTATTTAATTCTATTAGGATTGCTTACTTCTAATAGGGCGTTATCATATCATCAAATAATTTTTTTTTGAAGGGGGATGCGGAATGTGTTTAGTGCAGGGGTACTTATGAATATGTAGAATGTATTTAGATTAAATAAGTATTGTCTTAAAGCTCTCATTTTCATTTGGCTTGGTTTTCGCTCTCAAATAAATATCGGTGCATGGGGAGGGATCAGAGCACAGTCGCTTCAGATCTTGACAAGTGAGCATCTCGTAGAAGAGCAGTGGTCAATCATCAGTATTGTACGGATTTTTTTCAACTTTTGTGAAAACAAAAAGTTTTTATTTTGTGTGAAACAAAGGGAAAAAAATATTCGCCATCATGCAAACCAAAGTGATCGTTTTCGGAGCCGCTGTGGCCCTCTTCGCCGCTTTTATCGTCCCAGCTGAGGGCTATGCCCCGGTAGTGAGTGTGATCCTTCCTATTGAATACGCTTTGTTGAAGTTGAAGGCTGCTGCTATTGCTGGATTACTGTATTTGACCGGAGGAAATGCAGGACTTCACTTTGACGCTGGCGCAGGACCAGGTTAAAATACAAAACTTGTTGCATTAATTGTTTAATTGGGGTCAAGTTCTCGATGGAACAATATTTCTCACCTGCGTTTTCTTCTCTTATCGTGTATTAGGTTACGGATGGCACGGACGCAGACGTCGTGACGTCTCCCAAATGGACGAATACGAAGAAGCCGTTGTCGAAGTTAAGGACACCTCCGCCGACGACATCGTTTCATACGATCAACTCGCCTGTGGAATGCGTCTTGTCTGTGAGCTCTCTGCCACCCCCAGCCAAGCCCTTCATGACGATGAGAAGCTCCTCCTCCAACTTTTTGGACAAGGATCAAGGAAAGAGAAGTCCTCCAAGGTTGGAAAGTACTCATACGTCTATGCTGAGAGCCTTGGCCGTTCCGGAGATTACGACGCTTGTGTAAGGACTTATCCCAGCTGCCCCTACGCCTCCAGTCAAATCATGACTGCCATTCGTGGAGTTAAGGAATCCGTATAAATTAGTATTGAATTAGATAAATTCTCTAGGAAAATTAGTTAACTAAACTATTAGTCTAATGTAAATATTCAAACGTCGACGAAACAGCGAGCTTGGTAATCATTTCATATTTTGTTCTTTCTTCTGTCCGTTCTTCGTTCGTTGAACTAGGCTTTACCACCAAATAATATTATTAAGATTTTTTAGGCGTAATTTTTTGGGGGAAAATCATTCTGTATGACAGGGGGAGAAAGACAAATTATTATAACCTTAACATTGTGAATGATTACTCAAGTTGAGTTGTTGACAATGCTAGTCTGATATTATTTTTTTTGTTCTTTGATGGCCATTTTTGTATTCTTGTATTTTCTAGCGGTAAAAAAGTACAAGGTTAATAAGGGTTTTTATTAGGAAAAAATGTGTGAATGCGGGTGAAAATTTTATAGAGATTCCTTAATTAAGTGAAGGGATGAAAGGGTGTAATGGAATAATGCTCATAGTTTGACAAAGAAAAGTATATTTTTTGTTCGGTTAGTTATATAATTTGGAAATCAATTTGCTATATTTGTTAAACGCAATATTTTTATGTGTGATCCTGTTCCTATGTATGAATATGGGTTTGGGGAGAGGAGATTTGTTATAAAAGTCGATACTTACCAGTTTTTGAAAAACGAATAATAAATGACACAAAAGAAATTGCGTGGTTGTTAAAAATAATAATGTAAATCTGGGGATATATTTTTGAGAGTGAAATAAATCATGAGCGATATTACAAAAGAAATGATGAAGATCGTTTATTGGATATTTTTGGTAAGTTCCAAGTTCATAATATTTCATTTGTTAGATCATAAAATTTATTTTTAGCAGGTTTGCTTTCTGGAAATTCTCGACATATCAAGCAAAGTCATGACCGTAAGTAATTTGATTCAAGCGAGCGAGAAATTTGTCATTTTCTTCCAATGTTCATACCCTTCGCATCAGTCGCATCGGCTTGTAATGTAAACCCCGTACGATACGTTTAAGGACCTTTCAGTATCCTCAAATTAGCCTAAACCTCAGATCTCCAGTTCATTAGGAACCAGACACTTATTTATTGGGAACCTTACTAGTTATCCTGATTGTGTGGTGGTCTCGAAAACGATTTTCACAAAGATCGATAAATATTATGTCATATGAGATGATTGAAGGAAGTTCTTTAACTAATAATTGAATTAAATGAAAGTAATCTGGATTAGAGATACGCAGTTTTTCAAATTCTAACATTACCAACCGATACTAAGCGTAGTTTTTCCATATTTATTTTCATGCAATATTTTAGACGCAAGGAAAACAAAGGAAAGCAAAGGTGTTATCCACGGCTTAAAACTCATGGCACATTCATTCGCATTCATAAATTCATACCTCCAATCCAACAGAGATGGTACATCTATCAAACATCCATCCATAGAAAAAAAGACAAGGTGCAACGATGAAACGCAACCTGTTTCAGACATCAGACAGAGTAACCTTTTAAATCGCATCCGTACTATTACTGATGTACGCTATACGTAATTCTAATCCCTCTATCATCCCTTGTCTACCCACACATACAACTAATGTTTTTATGAGCAACTTGCGAGCAACTCTGACAAGGTATATAGGAGTTTTTTTGTGTTCTCTTCTCTATATGTCAGGCTAAAAATCGCTCCGTGGGCAATTCCTCCATATCCATCCATCCTCCCCCATTAAAATACGAAGAAGAGCATGTAAAACCAGATGACTTATTTTCTAAACGAAGGAGCTTCTCAACTTTAAGTATCAAATTGAGGAAAGTATAAACCATTTGTTATCTTCTTTTGTGGTATGAATAGATAGAATATCCGGAGCCACTTACTCACATTACATTATATCTAATCCATGTAACAAAACCGAACCAAACCAAACTTTACATAGGATAGTTCATAAATATGTATTAGTATTATATGGACACGAAATAAGAACCTGTTCTGATGTCTTTCTGGTCTGGTCTCTCACTTGAAAACGATATTTGAAGAGGCTATATGGATACATGTGTAGCCACATGGATAATACCCACAAAAATCCGCACGAATAGTCCTCCCCTCCTCATTGTCAGCTTCCATCATCATCTCATCACATCTCCTGTAATGTGTGAAGTTACATGAATGTGCATATATTTTTATTACATGATGAGCCCAGTTCTTATTGTTGTGGCTGAGCCGAGTCAAACTGATACATATACACCTTTAAACGTGAATAATTTTTTTTGCACGCTTTTAAACCCATTTTTCCATCTAAGTGATATACACTTTGTAAAACTTTATACGTGATGGATTTTGGCTTACAGAAACATGGGAATTGTTTAAAGTACTTTTCACACAAAAAATATTCGCATCACAATTATCATCGTCAACGAAAGCAAGAGCCGGAGCATCAAGCATCATCATCATCACCATCAATGATAATTGACCATCATCATATCATCAACAAGAATATCTAGACACCTACACAGTGTAAGTTTTACAACATGCACTTCGGTATTAATATTGGCAGGTTTAAAGAAAAACGCCAGGAGTAACAATGAACTAAAATAAATTGCATTTCTCGAATGAAAAAAATCAGAACGTAAAGCATTGCATTCCTATGCGGTATTATCTAACAAAACATGCAAAAATTTTGAAAAAAAAAATGGATTTTACTCCTTATTCTTATTCATCTCCTGTCTCCTCCACATTAAACTAGGGATGTAGTTTATTTTCGAAAGACAACTTTCAAAACAAACGGGACGAGAGCTTCGAGCAGAAGCTTGCAATAATAAAACCAGAGCCGTGAATAATGTAATATGACTTAGGTATCAAAAAATATATTGTAATACCTTTAACAATACTGAGGATAATTCTTCTCCTTCGTTCATTCATCGTTAATACGATTACAATTTTTTTCTTTGCATTTGATTTACATACATGTGAATACTTTATATAGTACTGTTTTGTGGTGAAGGGAGATGATGATTAGGGCTACACGATTATGAATATTTTTTAGGATTGGCGATGCTGATGATGGGATTGAGGATGAGACATTTATCGCAATAGGCTTTAGGCAAACCCCAGTTATTAGGTTAAAGCTGACCTCATCGTGGAGAAAAGTATAAGTAAAGTGGGTATAGATTAGTTGATAAAAAAATTACTCGCATGATATGCTATACATTGAGTTCATATTATGTATGATTGAAGTCATAATATATACTTTTGATTTGAATTGAAGATGATTATGATTTTACTACATGGTATGATGTGTGAAGATATGTGAACTAGTAAACAATAATACAGTATTTAAGTACAGTGCATGTTATGTTAGTTTGTGCTCGGTAATATAGATTTTAGTAAAAAAATCTTATGTACAAGAAATGAAGAAGACACTCACTCACATCATTACTCATTTATTTACCATCATCTTTCCACATTAAATTAAAAGGGGGATTGCATATATTGCTCCATTGATGAGTTACATAATGAGTTTGAGTTTGAACAGGAGTTTTATTATTTGTTGTTAATGTGGGGTTGCGTGTGTGCGTGCCTGTCACTTTTTGTTGGAATTTATATTTCTTTCAAGACGATATTATAAATAGGCAAAGGTACTACATTATAAATGTATTTATTTTATTAAGTTTTAAGTTACAATCGAACAGTTTGTATTTCTTCCTTTTACTTTTTTTTATGAAGGTGAGCGTAGGTAACTATTACACTGAAACTTATTGACAGTGAAAAAAGGTGGAATGGTAAAGTCGTGAAATTAGGATTGGAAAAAGATTGATTTTTGCGCAAAGGTTTTGGTACAGGATAGAAATTAATAGTTAAGTAATGACAATGTTAATACGCGTAATGAAGAGGTAGTCAAATAAACAGACACGACTACGATTCTTAAATGAAGGAAAGGGGTATCTGTGACAAAAGCTAGATAGTCAGGTTTTTGAGGAAGAAGTATAAAATAGCTTGAGTATAATTCCTTATTTGTTACATCTCCATTAAATCAAGGTAAACCTTGAAAAATTACTGTGTAAAATTTGGCCAAGCGCAGCATGGCACAATGATGATGACATGGCTGGTAGGAATGTACTTTTGATGAGTCAGTACAAAAGTTAGCAGAACCGTAGGGTTTAATTAGACTGGTAAAATAGTTGGGAGTAAAACTGACAATTTACGACAATTTCATTTTTAGTGAAAATCGGAATTGGTGGTTGAAGGCAACATTGTAGTTGTGTAAAAAGTTTATAGCGTGTAGTCAGTCAAACAGCGATTTATGTATGGGCTAATTTTCCAGTTAAAATTGCCATTGTTCTAAAAATTTAATGTTTAAATAATATAAAAACAGTGGAAGGGGAATTGGTAATTTTGCTAAATTTTTATTTTATCTTTACTTCCAGGTGCTCTCAAAGAAAGATGTAGATTTTGGAGCCACACGGATACTCTCATGAATGTAAGTGAAAGCAACTAAATTTTTTTTTGTAATTAATAACCTTTATTACAAAATAATACAAGATTCAATTCAGATTTTCACGAATTTGCTTTAATTATTTTTAGATTTGCCGAAACAATTTGGACCCTATCTGCTTCAGAATATCCATAAAACCTGTACAAAGAAAAAATGATATTATCTAATTGAATGTCGGTGGACAGAGAGTTGACACCAAACACTAACTGACAATCAGCAGCGGCAAAGACACAAATTTAGTAAAGTGAAAAGAAAGATTTGGGATTAAAAATGTGATACACGATTAAGGAAGTTGTTTAGTGTTTTTCAAGTTTTGTTTTTTGCTTCTTTAAGTTCAATCGTTTTTTATTGGTTAATGTCTTCCATCAAGTTAAGTTTCTGGATTTTTGTTCATCTTAATAAGACTAGGTAAGTTATACGTGTTTTATTGATCTGATAACTTATTTAAGATAATCTTAATTTAGGGAAATGTTGTTGAAAAATTGGTTAAATTAAAATATGATTTGCAGGCTAACGATTAAATGAATGACAGTGTGTTTAGACTAGATTAGGAGAATAAAATCAGCTTTTTCTCTGGTTATTTTGCTTTGTCGGGTTTAGACACGCAAAGTTTAAACGAACGTAACAGAAATAATTAAAAATTATTTGTGTCATGTACTGACAGATTAAATATGGCAACATGCATTCGATGTGACCAATGGGTGTATTGCATTAATGACACCACAATTAGAGTATTTCTTCGGTTTCAAATTTTCTTTTCGTCTATATTTGGCCTTAAATGTCAGAACTCCCAGAAATATAAACAATACTCATACTTGTTTTCTGATCTTCATAATAATTCAATTTTGCTGTCGTTTAAAATCTTAAAATTTGAAAAATTTGTTAACATTTGTAGATATTAATCCATTGTTGATCATTGATCCTGATCACCCAATTTCAGACTCTTAGCTGAAGTAAGGTACTTTGAATAGGGATTTGAAGAGAATTTTGAGCTCCAGATATTTTTTCATTGTACATATTATTTAAAATGATTCTTCAGTGCTGGATCAATGCATAAAAAATGTCAGGTCATTAATTCTGAAGCTGTGGCAATCCATGATTACTTCGAGATTTATATTTGTACACTGTACATTTGAACAGCATCATTTTGGAAATCAGAATCCCTGAATTTCACAGTTCCCCATCATCAATTTGTCATCATTTTACTATCTACCTAACTATCTTCTAGTTGTAATTAGTAGGAAAGTGAAAATAGCTCCCATCATTCCACTTGTTTTTTTATCTCGACTAGGTTGATACAATTTTAATTTCCAGTTCCTTCCTCAAATTGCTCAACTCTTCGGTTTGTAATAAATCGTCGGTATTTGGTTTTCCCTGCTCAGGAAAAAGAAACATTCCATGCAATTCAAGTATACCTAGCACCCATAGCCTATCTATATGTAATTTTCTCCTTTATGTTGGGTAACATTTTGCGTTAATGATATCATGATATCATCACGTCATCACAAATTGATGTTGTAAGCAAAAGAGATTAGTCGTTTCCACTGCGAGAGTCGCAGTCGGGTCAGATATAAGGTATCGCTAATAGTAAATACTAATGAGCTTTACTTGTTTTTTTTCTCTCCTTTTCTGACTGAGATTGAAGTATTTCCAGTATGTACCCATACCATTAACAAATTAGCGATTCAACGCAAGCATCCCCAATTCAGATTCAACCTGAGCCACCATATAGTTTTATTGCATTCTCTCAGAAGTCAGATTGTACTTTTGTTAAAGCTCCTCCTAAAACAATCATTAGTGTTACCGGCTCACAATCTGAATTTGGTCGTTTGTGGTTTTTTTATCTGAAAAAAATTAAGTAGTAAATGGATTTTTTAGAAACATGTATACGTAGGTAAGTATATCTA
Source organism: Lepidocyrtus lignorum (assembly GCA_034696835.1). Taxonomy (NCBI): domain Eukaryota; kingdom Metazoa; phylum Arthropoda; class Collembola; order Entomobryomorpha; family Entomobryidae; genus Lepidocyrtus; species Lepidocyrtus lignorum. The sequence continues at coordinate 9,120 of JAQGAG010000635.1, forward strand.
TACCACCGCAAGATTTAGATTTAAACTGGTGGCAATATAAAAGGTAATAGGGATATATTGATTATAAAAAACAAAATAGGCAGAAACAAAAACTCTAAACAGGATAAACGTCAAATTGATTTTTTCATCGTTGATAATTCTGCAACTCTCATTTGCATTCACACTTGGTAAAAAGTAAATGATTTTTTAAAATCTTTAGCAGTAAACAAATAAGCAGAGCAAAGTATTGGGAAAATTGAAAGAAAACAGTTCATCTAATTGAATTGAACTATAACTTTGTTTTTGTATGGATTTCTCGAGATAGCAAGTACACCAAACCTGGCAATTGGCATATGACATTGGTATGGGATTATCGACGTGTCATGTCATCCTATTAGTACCACATCACCGGTATCAGCTTGGATCAGTATAATATATTATGGAAGCTCAAAGATTTACGATATTTGTTCACTCGTTCTCATTTCCATTCTTCTCTGTGTTTTCATGCTATGTTATGCGAAAATGGGCTGCATGGAGTATGAAACTGAAAAGGGTTTTTACAACATTGTACAATGAAATATATTTACACTGGCATTTAGTATAATTATTACGAGCATGCATAAAACATTTTCCCCAACTTATTTAAAATGCTCGAATTTATTTAACCTTGTCGTAATTCCATCCAGTACAGCCTTACCCACAACCCTAGTTCACAAGTGTGAAAATGAAAAGGAGAGCGAAATCAGTTTGCGTAGTTCTTTTTGAATTGCGGCAGTTGTCATAATCGTAATCTGTAGTAATACTCCTTGAAGTAAATATCTGCATCAATTTTGTACAGCTTGAATCGTTTTAAGTTGAGCCATTTATTTTGTCATTTGCAATTTGCCAACTTAGGGTACACGCATAGAGAAACGTTTTGGAGCCATAGATCCCAGGTAGACCCCTTTCATTTCTACAGCTATTATAGCATGACAATAGTTTGGCATTTAAAGGCGTAGTTATACGCAATCCCAATTCCCAGACCTATTCTCAAAGTTAGAGATGTAGGACTGGGGAAAAGGTTACATGAATTTGTTATAAAGTCGATTTGTAGGTATACATCATGGCTTTATAGTCAGTTGCAGTCATGTCATCGTGGATGTTGAGTCGGTAAAAATGGCATGTTCTTGTCATTGTCATCCTTTTAAATTATTTCTTTATCTCTGAGCTTATGTTTTTTGGATGGATGTGGTATGGAATATGGATATTGTGGTACTATCAGTCAAGTCAGTTAATTCAGTGAGAAGAAGGCAAATGTTTCATATGATTCATTCAAACTTACTTACGATACGATTATACTGACTACACAGTATTATTTGGTGTGACAGTCACAGACAGTGCACCAGCACCCAGTCGGTATTAAAAAGGTTCGTACGGGTGCATGCACCAACGTTATTATGTTGTTGACGATGATGTGATTCTGATCTATTTATTTTATCTAGAGAATTTTCTGCAATTACATGAATATATATGGCACACAATACCACTTATTATATAATGTGCAGTGCGACTACGGTACGACGACACGATGAGGACTCGAATATGGACGGTCAGTTCACAGTCTTGGTGGCATTTTTTATGTTCATACCTATGTCCATTACCTACTAACTTTATTACGTAGCTGAAAGCTAGTATAGCGATTAGTTGCGATATCCGTCTGTCCGTCCGTCATCACTATAACTTTCGAACGCGTTAACCAATTTTCTTCAAATTTGGTATGTAGGTATATATCGTTAATAGAAATAACGGTATTGCATTTGGATGGAATCCGATCACTGGAAGGGGGTCAGGGGTCAAGGTCGTCAATTTTTTTAAATGACAAAGTATATCGAGTGGGGTATCAAAAGAAAGCATTTTTACTGGTGAGTTTATCAAGCTATGATTAGTTTCTGCAATTCTTATAGTCACTGAAAAATCACTGCTTAAAGTATCAATTACTGATTTGTTCGTAATTGATAGAAAGTTGATGTTTGAAAGTTTTTTGTGACATGCTTAATATTAATATTATTATTCACTAGCTTTCAGCTACGTTATTCTATTAATTATGATCAATTTATTATGCTATAGCCATGTTTTGTAGTAGGGATAATAACGATGTTAAAAGCCAATTTGTTTATCATCAGCAGCATAAACTTGCTCCATATTGATATGATATGTTTTTGAAATATTACATGATCCTTTCACTAACGCGAACTGCAAATCAAGTCCAGTCCCATCCTGGCGAAAATGAGCTGTTCAGTGAAAAGCGTGGAGATGGACGATTAGGGACATTTTTCTGAATTTTTATGGCCAAAGTTTGTGAAGAGCATAATAATTTAAACCAATGATGGGATTAGATATGGGATGTTTGTGATGGGATAGTAAATGCAGTTAAAATGTATGGTTTTTACTCGCCTATTTTTACCATCAAGGATCAGAGCTGAATATATTTTTGTCAATTTTAGTCTTTGATGCAGTCAAATCAGTGCAGTGCTAATGGTGAGATGGGATGAGTAGTGAGGATATTTTTGACCAGACATTGTTAAACTTTTTATTGCGTTTTTTGAATCTTTGAATTGGCTTTTGAATGATTTGGAGAAAAAATGGAGCATTTTTATGGGAAATGGCGCATGCCATAAGATGTGAATGTGACTGCGTGACATTTAATTTTTGTTTACGACTTGCTTGCATCGTGTAATCGTGTGTGCAGTTGATAAAAGTATCTTAGTACATAAGTGGTAAATACTTTAGGCTTAAAAAATTGGTTTATTATCAACATCGCCATCCATAATCGTATATGGAAGTGGAAAGGCAAAGAAACATGAATAATTTCCTTATTTTAAGAAGATAACGGAGGACGGAACTCGTCTATCCCCGTTTTGGATAGGATAGTAATGAAGAATGGCTAAACTTTGGGAATAAGTTGCCTTTTATAATTTTGGTTATTTGGTACTCCGTTTTCGTTGATGGTGTGGTTCAATGGTGTAGTGAGGTGAAAATGGATTGTATTGGAATGGCAGATGAGAGCTCAGAGCAATTATTGCCTTTGATGAGCTATCCTTAAGCAATCAGTTGTCCATTTAATCTTAATATGTAAAGTTTAATGGTTATCAGAGTACACGGGAGGACCGGAAATTGAATAAAAATGATGGGTGGACAACTACAAAAAATTCTGGTATGGATTGGATATGAATATGTACTTAGGTACATTTATTCGTATTTGGAAAATTTGCATTGTCTTTAAGTTTCATGATGATAATGACCAATAGGTATGCAGATAAGATTGTAGGGATGATATAGCTTGATGGAATTCTGAAAGAGGTATGACAGTATTGGCAGTATCGCATCGTTTCAAAAAGGAAATTGGAGGTATGGAGATGTGCCGTGGTCGATTGTTTATTTTTGAAATTGAACTTGATTGGAATTCATTCAAATTTTTCAATCGTCATTTTCAATAGACTCTGAATCTGATGGTATCATTCTAATCACAATTTCTTTGCACTATCTCTAATGCAGTGTATCTTGAATTCTTGAGTTTGTAGGACAAAGTTTTTGCTTCTATTTGCTAAAGCTAAACATAAGCAGAGGAAACATCAGTTGTTTTATGTCCTTTAATGCGTGGCGTCATCTTAATCTTAACATCTGTCATAATTGTCAAATATAATTATGTAGGAATAGCCAGAAAGAGAAATTGTTATTTATTAAAGCATTTATTAAAATCCAGCTTTTGGAGCCATTTCAATCCAGACTCTGCCTTTCCAGAATGGAATCCAATCTTTTGTGGCTTACGAAAAATAAGCTATTATTTCCTCGTTAATAAGTAAATAGCAAACAGTAAACAAGCATACGACAACGTATTTTACATTTCCTCATGACCAATATGTATGATATGTATTATATAGATTAAAAGCATTAAAATATAATGAACAAATTTAAAAAAACGAATATTCCATTTCATGAACGATTTGTCAAGTAAAATTGGGACAAGTTGTGTCTTGAATACTTACATGGATAAGCTATAACGTTTTTGACATTGGAATTGAGATAAAAAGAGCATTTGTTTGCTCTTGCTCCACATCCATTGAAGATAACCCATCGTATTCTTTGTCAACAACTCGTTTTTCTCTCTTGAAAACAAAACTTGGAGACTCTCCAATCAAACCCAACCTCATATCAGTCATATCATCATATCCTTCAAGCTTTTGACCTGACAAAGAGCAAGTCAGCGACAAGAAACTATTTCTTGAAATTTATATAACCGTTCAACGTTCAGTTATGTATAAACATTTTTATTTACCAAAATTATTCGACTGTGGTGAAAATAAATTGCACACCTTCACCAAAAAAATGAAGTCTATAACCTATTGCGATATTCAAACTTTGAGGAAAAACTGCTGCATAGCCTAACCTACCACATTCCAGAAAAGACAGACGATCAATACCCTTTTTTCTCCATTGGCATGTCATAAGTGACGTAAGACAATTAATTAGTCTTTGCGCTTATTAAACATTGTTTAATGTTTACAAGGGAGTTGAGTTGGGTGACTCGTCTAATATTCTAATATACATAAATAGTTGGTGGGCAAGCTCAAGCCATATAGCTTTTTCCTCCCTGCGTAATCTCCACAATAGCTGCCAATCTGAGCAAAGTCAAACCAAACCACTTTCCATTGCACTCGAACTTACTTCATACTGCATTGTACTTGACTTCAAATATTTTTTTCTCGTAAAAAAAACTTTAACTTGAATGAATCATCTCCTCATCCTCGTCGTATCGCGCCCTCCTCCTCTTCTCTTGTTTGTTTCGGGTGATGCACATTTTTGTTTTCTGTAATCGCATCATCAGCATATTAAGCT